>JACEGR010003210.1:0-109501 GCA_014170235.1 Listronotus bonariensis | reverse complement strand
GTCATACATAATGTTTATTATGTATTTTTAAGAGAATAAGAATAAAATGATAGTAAAATTAGCTAGGCAGTTTCGACGATTTCGACCGAAGGTGATAAATTTAAATTTCCCGCTTAGCCGAAATACTAGATTGACAATTTGACAGATGAAGAAAAATTGCTTTTGTTTGACCGCTTTGTGCAATTGTTTTCTACGGGGTTTCTAGCTTTTTAGTTTTTTTTAAAGAAAAGAGTTTTTAATAGACATAATTAAGTGTATTCATTACCTAATTAGTGTGTGTTGTGTGATTAATTGGTTATGGCTAGTCGAGAAGGCGAGTTATTCAAGTAGACTGTTAGAGTTGTAAACATTTTGTTTAAAACCTTTTAAGTTTGTAGTTACTTAAAAAATATATGAAACTAGGGAGTTGCCTTATTAAAAGTTTTAAAGACGTGTTAATAAAAAATATTATATATATTTAATGGTTTTTTTTGACATTTAATTCCTTTAAAAATATTTCTGCCTATGTTTTGGATCTGAAAATTGAGTGTAAGTGTCCCTTGAATATTTAATATTTTAAAGTGTTTTCTTTTGATTTACTATCTTTTTTAAATTTTATTACATACCTTTAATTTTTAATGGTTTATTGTTACTGTATAAAAATTTATATTATGTAATTTTTTTAATGATAAAGTTTTCCTGCCTTTTTTCTCCTTTTTTTCGATCACACAATTCTAAATATGTTATTTAACTTTTTGGGACACAACTTATAAATCTTGCAATACTTATTTAATGGAAACTGCCATTATCTTAAACGCATTTTTTCATGATAACTTAAAATGATGGATGCCATCACAGTATCTGCAACACGTGTCCCAATAATGGCCAATTGCCCACTTTCATATATTTTTGTTATCTTTTTGCCCATTATCCTATACGCATTTTTACCATAACTTATTAATAATCGATGCCATCATCCTATACGCATTTTTCCTCATAACTTATTAATGACTGATGCCATCACATCTGCAACATATGACCCAATAACAGCCAATTGCCCACTTTCGTGTCTTTTTGATACCTTTTGCCAATGCCTTGCCATTAACGAGTGTTGGCAATGCCTGTAAATAAAATATACATGGCCGGCAAAACATGTTATATGGGTGTGTTATGTAGGTACAAACAGTTTAAGCATAAAGAATGGGTTAACATTTCTGCAGGCAAAAAACTGCAAATTTAATTAAATGATTACTATAAAAATATTTTTAAATCTTCTTTTTAATTTTCAGACAATCTACGAAGGCTAAAAGCCCAAATACTAACGTACCGTGGGTATCTTAAGCGAGGTACGAGGGAGTTTGTTGACATGGGACTTAAATGCTTGAAGATTTGAGGGGGAAGGAAACACCTCCACGGGCAGCAGGGTTCCACATTCTAGAAACATCTAAATATAAAGAACGAACAAAGTGAGAAGTTTGGAGCCTCTCCAGTTGGACCGTATAGGGACGCATACGTGCGACACCACGAGTTTTTCTGTTGGGTAACCGTGAGTGGAAGAATTTTACTGGACAATTCTATCAGAGCAGGAATGCCCTGCCGTCCCATGCCCAAAAAGACGCATCTCAATATTTCAATTTTGCGTAGGAAATTGAGATGCGTTGAATCCGATTAGGATTTTATGTTTTTTTTCTGAGATGCGTCTAATTTGTTTCAATTTTTAGATCACTATGGTGTTAAAATGCGTCTTTTTGCTAAGAGAATAAGTTAAACATATATATCATAGCGTCAGTTAAGAGCCATAACATATAAATCAAAGATATATTGAGATGCTTCTTTTTGGCTTCGGACGGCAGAGCCATAGAAGTACCTATAAAAAGGCGATAAATTCCCCACAGCCCGACGATGGGCAAGAGTAAGTTGTAAGTGAGGGATCATTAATGAGGGGTACAGCTTTTCTTTGAATGGAAGAATGCTGAGGGTTATGGAGAGGCCATGCCCCAGATATGAGGACAATATTCCAAGGGAGGTCGGATTTGGAACACACAGTGCCGTATTATCCATTAGGCTGACTAGGCTACAGCCTAGGGCTCCATGAAAAAAATAGGCGCCTGACAGGGGAGTAATAGGCGCTACACAGGGGAGTTTTTAAGAAAGTTGGGTATAATTACCTTTTTTTTTTTTTTGGTCATCACACTTTATTTTAGATGGTGAAGTAAGGCGCGTTGCAATTAAAAATATGAAAATAGGCGCAACGGAGGTAAGGACCTTTTTTTTTGTTTTTTTGGTCTTCAATTTTTTTTCGTGCAAAATAGGCACAGGAATTCTAGCCCAGGGCGCCTCATACAGTTAATACGTCCCTGGGAACACATACAAAGTGTATAAATCATAAGGGGAAAAATACTTCTTGGCTTGAAAGAGAAATCCAAGCTTAAGCTGATATACGTCGATCAGAAAGATAACTAGAGAGCCAAGTACAGTGTTTAGTTAAAAGATCATAGGAGAAAAGCTTATTAGGGAGCGCGGCATGCCAGACCTGGTCAAAAGCTTTGCATATATCAAGAGCAACGTACTGGGGCTCACCTAGAAACTCAAGAGTTTTATCCAGCAGTGTGATACGAAAGAAAAAAGATCTGCTGTAGCTCTACCTGCCATATGCGACTGACAGTCTCTTCTCCCCACATTGCCTATGTGTTATGTTATTTAGGTAATCCGGTATGTGGTCTGGATCATGGTTATAAACGGTCCAATGCTTTATATAGGTGCTAAGGAAATCAAAAAAACTTGTTGTATTAAACAAATGAAAGAAGATATGTTGTTTATCTTTTGTGATAGAATTTCTACTATCTGTCGTGTAAAGAGTATGTATACAAAACGCGCCAATCGAAGGGGTCATGGGAATAACATGAACATCTGAAGTTTTTCTTTCAAATATCGATAAACTGAGTTTAAATTTGGTATACAAAAAGGTGTTTTAGTTTCTTTATTTCTTGGGACAAATGTTTATTTGTCTCTCTCTATTCTAAAACACCCCGTGATTTTTTTGGGAATATACTTTATGATAAGTACGTTTCCCATATTTCTATACACTCCATGTAGTCCACCACTTTGGTCTAAAACTTTTTGTAATTAAACAACGTATACAACATCATTAAAGGCTATTACCCCTCGGTAAATAAACCGACTGGAAGCCACTTGAAACCACATTTAAACACGTTCCTTCGACGCAATCAACAAAATAATAAATTTACTTTTACACTTCGGATAAACAAATCGAACAGAAGTTATAGCAAGCAATTAACCGTTTGTTTGTTTACTTAGTAAATATTTTTTAGATGCCAAAAGCTGTGTTGAAGTTCCATTACTTTAAGCACTTTGACCTGCAACATACTCCAAAACCTACATACTTGCTGTTTACAATATGCATCTTTTCGTTTTTGATTGTCCACTTTTGTTTTTGATAAATAAAATAGACGCCCAAATATGTTCAGCCTAGGGCGCCCCAAAGAGTTAATACGGCCCTGATTTTATATACAAGGATTCATAGAAATAGAGACTATTGAGCTAGAAATTTCTCAAGCCTATAATACTATAAAATTAATCGAAAATACGAACTAACCAAAACCAATAAAAGAAAAAATCGTAAACCGAATTATACACCAAAGTAAACCTAATAACGCCAAAGCTAATTAAGTGATGGTATTCTCTTTGAAATTCACCGGCACTCATATATTTATTAAGCGAGAAACGGTTGTGGTTGTCTTCGGCATCTCATTACTTTTTTTCCTATTTCTCTATCTTTTAACACCTCGAAAATGACAGATGACATGGACGAATATTCTGATTTAAAAACGAGATAAACATGTAGATAAAAAGAGAAATATAGGTGGTCTGAGCAGTGACGTATATTGACTACAAAAAGTAAAGTGTGTAATTTACAAATTTGCCGAAATGAAAATTTAAATAATCTTGCAACATTATTTATTGCATACACCACCGTGTTGGGAGCTCATATTCATAAAAATTAAATGGAATAATCAAAACTGATCCAAATGTGTCTACTTTTCTCTGCAGAACTTGGCCGTTCATAATTGATGATTGTGTTTTGGATGCATTAAATTGAACGAGATTTTTGGCGCCACAATTCAATATTAAATTAAAGTCCCATAGGGAGATATCTGCGTCGCCCTGCGTTTGCTATCCAAGTCAGGCGTAGAGAATGGTTTGGGAACCAGAAAACTAGAATGGATGATACTATCGTCAGCAAAACTATAAAATGGACTTTGTTGTGGAAATCGTAGATGTGAAGAAGAAACACACTTGGTGCCAGTACTGAGTCTGAGGCAATCCAAGCATTAATTTAGAGAAAACTCGAAGAGTGACTATCCACAATAACTGAAACAGAAAGAAAAGTAGAAAACCATAAAGGCAGTTGTGTTGGAAGACCGTAGAAGGGATAAATCATCTTGAATATCGGTGTGATGACAACGTGCAGTTTTAAGGGAAAAAGTTACAGAAACGTAAACATAAGCCAAATTCTCTGAATAAGTGTAAAAAATAACTTTTAAATAGATATACATACATAACGATTTTTTCGGTTCAATAATAATTGCTAAATTTAGGGATTGAATAAAAGAATTTAGGGTAATAATAGAATAACCGCAAGATGAACAGCATCAGATGTTTCTGGCATGTGGCCCGTATTTTAACGCTCTCATGATTTCTAATAATAAAGTGAATTTAATAAACATGGACTTACATTGAAAATAGATAGAAAAATTAGGGTTTTGTTGCTGTATTTTTCATAAGGGCAAATGTGTAGTAAATTGGCTTAATTGGGGAATACGGACCAGGTGATAAACCATCAAATACTTAAACTACTATTTATAATATAGGTAAATTTTTCGGTATAGTGTATCTCAAAGTATATCGCTTTGGCTTTTGACAGCAGTACTCCAATATACCTGCCGACAGCAATAAAACTGCGGATCAGTAGGTGTTAAAGGGCATAACATCAGGGACAGACTCTAATAATATAAAGATTCATAATGTCTATACGGTGAGATCGAAAATCACTACGCTTTTTTCTTTTGTTCAATTCTTCACTATTAATAATATCCCTTATCGACGATATTGGAGTTTTTGTAAATAGACAGGTTTCTTTTAAAGCTTCTTGTTTAATAAGTCCCCTACTGATTAAAGTTTCATACACATTTTTTACAACCTGTTTTGCATCTAATGACAAATCATTTCGACGCGACATAGATATATGTATTCCCGTAAAACAACTTTTTCTAAACGCACAGTAAAAACGGTTATTCAACACTTCAACTAAAATATTAGCAGAAATATTTATATAAATGGTCAAAACTCAAGAAATATTTATACCTGGCCCACCCCTGTCATTATGAACTCATAGGTTTGCCCAATAACAATAGGTAATAAATCATTAAAGGTTTATTGGGGTATTGCCCGTCAAAAGCCAAAGCGATATACTTTGAGATACACTATACCTTACAAATTTTGTTAGTAGTGTGTTTTTTTAATGTCTTTAAAAGATGTTTTTAATAGTGATATAATATACAGAGAGTTTTATTTAACAAAATTTTATTTTAGTCTGCCGTTTGAAAAAATGTGCTCCAGAACTTTCACCCATTTTAACCCGGCTCTTTCGATTTTCTTACGACACAGGTATTTTTCCGGAGAGTTGGAAAGCTGCACGTGTTTAACCTACTGATCTCGATGGACTACCAATGTTAGTACCTGCGCGAAACAAAAGTTACATTTCATGGGCGATAAAAATTTGTTTGTGCGCAAGCAAATCGAGGGTGAACGCGCCTGGCGCCAAACAGACTATCCGCATTATCGAATAGAATTTGTCGACGCCGCTCCGCGCCGTCCTGGCTTTCCGTTCGAAGTACGGTAGCTAATGAGCATCACGGTCAGACCGCGGACGGAGGGCACGGGGTGCCGGTGTTTGTATTTTGCCACGGCTTTTAAGTGCGCATGTTCGTCCATCCTCGATTTGTTTACTGCGAGGGGTGGTAAAAATCCGAAAAATGCTTCTTGCCACTGCGGATCTAAATGTAGGTTATCTATTGTTTAACCTATTCCCAAAAAGGATCTAAATCTTATTAATCTAACCATAGACCTATACTTTACTACAGTTCTTTGTAAAAAATAGAGACTTACTTTTTAAATTCTTAACTATTTAGAAAAACACAAAATTTTGCATGAGAGGCAGTATGGATTTCGTCACAAGCAGACCTTCTTTCCTTCGTATTACACTGTTGGAATAAGTCTCTTGAGTTTCTGGGTGAGACCCAGATCGTTGCTCTTGATATATCCAAAGCTTTTGACCAGGTCTGGCATGAAGCACTCCTTAAAGTTCTCACCTATGGTCTTTTAACTAAATTCGTTTTGGCTCTCTAGTTATCTTTCCGATCGATGTTTATCAGTTATTGTGGATGGCCACCCTTTAAGCTTTCACCAAGTAAATGCTGGAGTGCCTCAGGGCTCAGCACCAGTGCCAGGCCAGCCCCAACAATTTTTAATCGTTGATGTCATTTTATTATCAAGCTCCTGATGATGGCCATATTTTTTAAAACTATGACAAATTAAATATAATAAATGTAGTATTTTGTACGGCTTTTTCTTGGTGATTTAATATACAGGGTGTTCCATTAAAAAACAACAATTTTGTGTTATAACTTTAAAATAAAAATGAATGAGAAAAATAAAGGTATGCTACTGAAGTCTACGTAAAAATCACTCAAACTCTTTTATTTACATTTTTTTATCTCTAATATCAAGCGAGTTACAAGTGCCTGACCAAATTGACAAAATTTGAAAAACATTGTGTCTGTATCTTCAAAACGAATAAATTTTAGACATGATTTACTTTAGATTAGATTAGATTAGCTTGGAGGTGAATTGTAATCATCTAACACTGCAACCAGCAGTTTATTGTGTATCCTCCATCCCTATGTTAGAGCACACTATCCAAGCCGGGCTTTTTAATCAGACTTCACAAGCTTGAAACTGGCTCCTTGGTAAATGTTGCTGCTTTAGGTTTTTCCTCACCCAGTCTTGCAAACCGCAGACGACCAAGGGCTTCACAGTAGCATCATATGAGTCCTGCGGTTTCTTCTTCTCCCTGGCAGAACCTGCATAGGTTTTCTTCTGCCAGGCCTCAAAATTGTGCAATCAAAGTTTGTCCTATCTGCTTACAGTTTTCATTTAACCTGGCAAGGTCAGCGAAAAGGCGCCACCGGAGTATTCGTTGGCACCACCCTGCGCGATCGAGGTCACGCAAAACCATATTACAGCTTTGATAACGCATTATATTTTTGGTCAGCAATAAATAATCTATTATGGCCGTGAATATGTAATTAGTATTCATTGCATTTATATTGTCCCTTTAGTGTTGAACATCTGTACATATTTCATGAGCGGCAATATTGATTGGCTACATTTTACAGTTATTTAAACGATAATATAATTTTACAATCGTTTCTAGGAATGAAAACCCGTAAAAATACTTTGAATACCTATTTCAGGTTAAAAATTAAACCTTTCAATACCTGAGGAGGAAATTAAAATATGGACTATACTGAACTTAGTCTAGACTAACCAGATTTTTTTAAACTTTAACACCCTGCCTCTTGGAAACAATGAATTTCCAGGTACTTTATTTAGGGAGCTCGGGAAAACCCCGCCCAATTGGGCTAATTTAAATATTGTGAAGTGTCAGTAACATACAAGTCCCTATTCAAATCTATTGTAAATATTATGGTTTGGCCTTATTTTTTGATAGGTCCGGGCTCTCGGTAAAAAAACTTTTATTTTTTGTGGACACCACCAATGGGCGGAGATGCCCGATAGGTTAACCAACGCCTCCCACCTAGGGTGGACAAAAAGCCGCATCAATTTAGTATTTTTTACTATAAAATAAAACATTTTAAATTTTATTAAAACCATATAATCCTTGTTATCTAATATATATGTGTTTACAAAATAAAGGACAATCACTACAAAAAGTTTTCTATTTATAATTTTATTATGCAAATTATGTGAAAAAATAAAATTAAAAAGTATTCCATATTTGGTCACTTTTCTCTATTTATACAGGGTGGACAGAGACGTGTCTCTGGACTTGGGGCCCGTCAGTGCCCGGACAAAAACGCCAATAACCAACGATATGCTCTTTGGCTCTCTGGCACTGGCGCGGGCACCGATCGGACACAGACTATTTTTCTGTATTTTCCTGAACTTGTCTTTGGTTTCTTTATTTTCTATACACAGCAAACACATTAACTTTTGTTTTTACGTCTTTTGTGTGTGTTGCTCTTTCTCTTCATCTAGTAATGAAGCCAATACGGTAAAATTTTCTCTCCTGAAGAAATAATATTAATTAAAGTAAAAAGCAAGAACATGAATGTCAGCCATGCGGGTACCTATCTACCTTAATGAAGACAGTTTGTACTGATACGCTTAGAAGAAGCAAACACTTGTTCATCATATATTATACATATATTATATAATGGATTTTCCATTAAAATTATCACTCAAAAATAAGCCCTTAGCCCAAGTGAGCACTTGAGAAATGCACGTCATTCTGATTACAGTTGCGGAACACTCGCTCACGATGGATGCGCGTACAAGATGTCAGTAACTAGGCGCTTGTCAATGTTTATCAAACAGTTCACAGGCTCTAATGCCATTGGCTTGACCAAGTCCACTGGCGGATGTTTATATGGCAAAGTGTATTACTGGGCATCGGATTCCAACCATTCCCCCACAACCTAAGCATTCTTGATTCTATTCAAAGAAAGGCTATTCGTCTCATTAATGATCCTTCACTTACAGAAAGGCTTCCCTCTCTTGCACATCGTCGGGCTGGGATTTATCGCTTTTATAGGTACTTCCATGGCTTCTGCTCTGAAGAATTGTCCAGTACTTCCTTCACTTACGGTTCCCAACAGAGAAACTCGTGGTTCCGCGCGTATGCATCCCTATACGGTCCAACTGGACGGGCCCCGAACTTCCCACTTTGTTCGTTCTTTTATCCCTAGAGTTTCTGGGTTGTGGGAACCTGCTGCCCGCGGAGGTCTTTCTCTTCCCCCGAATCTTCAAGTGTTTAAGCTCCGTGTCCAACAAACTCCCTCTTTACCTCTGGCTTAAGACACCCACGGAACGTTGGTATTTAGGCTTTTTAGCCTTCGTGGTTTGATTTATAGGTACGTTAAAATACTGTTAACGATAAACCCCTAAACAAAATATTTTTAAAATTCTAAATGTACACACATATGACAAAATAATAGGGTTATTATGCGTAAAAAAATACGAGGAAACTCGCGTGCAACTTATTCTCTGGCAAAATATTACTTTGAAATTACAAAAAACGTATTTTTAAATTTACCTCAACTATAACGTTACCTTCGCTGTTGAATTAACTATGAACACTAAAGGCATTTTTTCCCGACTACCGGACAACGGGCCAAGAATATTTGAATGGGTTTGGCGGTAAATTTGAATGTGTCCATATGCTCCCAGTGTCCAAGCCATCCCCGTTCTCCCCTACCTTGTCAATTTTTTAAATGAGATATCAATGAAATGGAGTGATTCACACTTACGTTATAGGGGTTAATTACACTCTGGCCAGAAATATTAATTGATGGTCTCTTATTTTAAAGACCGTTGAACTGCTATAATATCGCCTTAGTTAACCAGTAGCTATCCTCCTCCAGGTAATTTAATATTATACATTAAAAAATTCTAATTTTGACCAGCTGTCATATCAACAAAAAATAAAAGCAGATACTTCAAACGTGGCAGTTCTAATCAGGGTCAAGAGAACCCAAAAAAAATAAGGTTACTCCAACCCTCTCTTTTCATTTAAAATTTTGGGGTGAGTCTCAGTCCTGCAAAATTAGCTCTAGGGTTAGGCGGGCAGTGCCCACGGGGTTTCAGAAGTTTAGGGGAGCCGTCGCACCTCTTTTAAAAAGTTTTGAATGAATAGACTTGGATCTAGTAAAAATTTCATCCACATGTGTATCCCCCCTTTTTTGGGTTTGAGTTGAAGGGCGTTTTCTTTTTAAAGAGTGAAGGAGGGGAATTTTTTGCTCTTCAAAAATATTTAGAAAAAAAAAAGTAAAAATCAAGTGTGGAAGACTTCAAAAAAGGATTAACTTATATTGTGAAAGTATAAAGACATTTCTTCTTGTTCTTCAAAAATTTTGGCGGGCAATAATTATTACACAAACGGGGGGCACCAATTTCTTTTTGCATCGGGGGCGACAGGAGACCCAGGAACGGTACTGATTGGCGACCTACTATATTTTTTGCCCCAGGCCTATACCTA
Source organism: Listronotus bonariensis (assembly GCA_014170235.1). Lineage (NCBI taxonomy): Eukaryota > Metazoa > Arthropoda > Insecta > Coleoptera > Curculionidae > Listronotus > Listronotus bonariensis. Next base: position 99,162 of record JACEGR010003210.1, on the reverse strand, counting down.
GCTACGCCACTGAATAACCACCCTGTATATCATGTTATATACCTAAAAACATATTTATAAAGAAAATCATTAATAGACAGAAACAAAGAACGAAATAAACATTGTTTCATGGTTTTCTACTAAAAGGCTAAAAATAACAAATAAAAAAAAGTTCGTTTATAACATATCATGTTAATAAAGTACAACCAAAGAATACCAATCCATAGAACCCACAAGTGAGATTTCAGCGTACCTTAAAAATGTTTAGTACCTACCGCGACCAACAGATGGCGAAAGTAGTACGATGTAGCTTTGCTAATACGATTACCATCAGAAATTGATAGCAGTCGCTGACGAGCAGTCGGTCCGATCAGTTAGAGTGAGGATATACGCAAAATTTAATTAAAATAAAATCCCCGATAAATGGACTCAGTATCCATAAGATTATTAAATTTATTATTTCAGAATAGGATATATCGATGTGTTTTTACAAAACATCTTAAGCGACATTCGGCAATTTTTTTTCCCATCGCGTTATTTTTTAAGAAAACCGAGATCCGAATGTTTTTATTTTAGATTTCTTCTTAATTTGAATTACAAAACAAACATATTTAACATTTACTTAATGTCAAAATTTTCAGAATCTCTTAAAAAAGCTAAAAATTTTAAAATTCTAAACCTAAATAATAGTTAATTTTTAATTTTTTTATTTTTATTTAATTTATCTTGACAACGGTGGCAGACTTGCCACCAAAACGTCGATTTTTAGTTCTCTATTTACTTGTTTTATTTTTTTTTTGGTACTATTAATTTATTTTTGGCTTGTACCCAAATAACTACCATTAATTAAATGAACCGCCGAACCAATAAAGAACATATCTTCATCTGAAATAAAGCCAATGAAAAAAAAACGTTTCCCGTAAAACTGACGAATGTCGCTTACGATGTTTTGTCAAAAACCCATCGATATATCTTATTCTGAAATCATAAATTTAATAATCTTATGGATACTACCATTTATCGGGGATTTTATTTTATTAAATTTTGCGTATATCCTCACTCTAACTGATCAGGCCGACTGCTCGTCAGCGACTGATATCAATTTCTGATGGTAATCGTATTAGCAAAGCGACATCGTACTATTTTCGCCATCTGTTGGTCGCGGTAGGTACTAAAATTTTTAGGGTACGCTGAAATCTCACTTGTGGGGTTCTATGGATTGGGATTCTTTGGTACAACACTGACAAACAGGGCCGTTTTATCCATTAGGCTGACTAGGCTACAGCCTAGGGCGCCATAAAAAAATAGGAATTTTTGGTGACTAATGTTTATCTGTGATTGAAATGAACTAGGCGCGAAAAGGAGTCCTGCACTCAAAAATAGGCGTTATGGAGGAAAGGACATTTTTTTGCTTTTCCAAAATTTTGTTTGGTGAAAAATAGTGAATGTTTAGTCTGTGATTTGCAAGAAAAAATGTAAATAGAAAATGCAAGTTTTAAAAGTGAATCCTCTTTTCGTATTTTTTTCGAAAATTTAATAATAATTGACAAAAAAATTGTTTTTACTTTACAATTTTCTTAGGCAAGGTTTTTATTAAAAGAAAAAAGCGGATTTTTTAATAAAATTTGGTTAAATTTACAAGAAAATACAAATAGAGGATTTGCGGATTTCCACTGAGGGAGGAGGGTTAATCAAAAGATCAACTTTTTTCGCGAATATCAAAACCAAAATTTTCTTTACTAAAGTGACCAAGCTGCTCTTTCGTCGAGTTGTCATGGCAACCGTGCAATATAATTTGTTTCGCATAATAAAAACGACTGAAGAAAGACGAAGTATTGTACGAAGATCAAGATGCATTGCATGTCTATACGACAGAGTAAGTAATAATAGCAGTTTACCATGTTTTTATCTCATTCATCATAAATAAACATACGTTTTCATGACTAAAGAGCATGTACCGACCTACAGGTTTGTCAAGATTTGTTTCATGATAATGGCTGATTGCCAACACTCTTTAATGGCAAGGCATTGGCAAAAAGGTATCAAAAAGACGCTAAAGTGGGCAATTGGGCCGTTATTAGGCCACGTGTTGCAGATAAAGTGATGGCATCCGTCATTAATAAGTTATTGGCAAAAAAATGCGTTTAAGATGATGGCATCCATCATTAATAAGTTATTGGCAAAAAGATAACAAAAAGACACGAAAAGTGGGCAAATGCAGATACTCCCAAGCAGCAAGCTGACGTCTTATTGACGAAAATTGTCGCATATACTTTTTTAAAAGCTAAAATGATGCGATATTTTATTTGAAAATTAAAATAGGAAAAAACTCCTTACCGCATGCAATTTCCTTGCAATGCAAAGTACCATCTCTCGGAACACTGTCCAACTTGGAGATGCAGATTTTTACACTAGCCGAAAGATATTTCTTTCAAAGCTAAGTGGAGATCACCTACCGCAGACCGCTCTCGAATTATTTTTGTTCCAATGGGTACGGCTTAGACGATAAAAGCGAAGATATTGCAGAAACGTAGTAGTTTATTGTCCATTACGCCATCTATCGGTATGTCAAAAAACTATTAAATATATATAATATTTTTATTAACACGTCTTTAAAACTTTTAATAAAGTTTTAAACAAAATGTTTACAGCTCTCAGTATCATCGAATATTTTAAGCTTTCTGACTAGCCATCACCAATTAATCACAAAACACACTTATTAGGTAATGAATACATTTAATTAGCGTCTATTAAAAACTCTTTTCTTTAAAAAGAAACCAAAAAGCTAGAAAACCACGTAGAAAACAATGCACAAAGCGGTCACCATTCGGTCAAGAATTAACCGTAGCTAATTTTACCATCATTTTATTTTTATTCGCCCAAAATACATAATAAACATTTTGTTTGACCTAATTTTTATTTGCATGATTTTAACAATAAAAATGTTATGAAAAGGCCATTTCCTTTAAATTATGTAAAACATAAAATAAATGTTGTTTAGCTGCCATTATAAATAAAACGACTGAAATTGTTGACGTTGGTTAAATACCAATGTGTTAATAACGTAATATGGTTTAAAAAGTATGACATGTTGAAGGTTTCGCCTTCAAAATCCGTATTTATTTGCCTGCAACAAAAACGCGTGCTTTATTTAATCAGGATTGGTATGCCGCCATTTTTGTATGCTTGCCGGCAATTCGCCTGCATGTAAAATTTATTGGCAATTAAGTGTTTATTTAAGGGTTGACCTTTTAATGCGTATAAGATGTTGGCATAATATTGCCACCAATTGCCAATGCTTTAACATCAATGCCAATATGAAAATGTACGAAAAATAACTCGGGGTATGAAAAAGTCAAGAGTCCCGGTCTATATAAGGTCACGACATTCGGCCATATTGCTTTGACGTGTTATGACGTCACATCTCCCCATTTTTCGGCCATGTTGTTCAGTGCCGGAGATATACAGTTTATTGTATTAGTAGAACAACCGTTTACACAACAGTTTTTAATTGTTATTAAGTTGTAAATTCTTTTACTTTAAATAAAAAACATTTGGAATTACATCTTTCAACAAATATCACTTCCAAAACAATGCAAAATGAAATGCGCAAATTCTAGACGCCACTGGATTGATCTTCAGCTTTGATTTTTACCCAGTCTTGCCGACTTTTCTCCAGAAGTGCCCTTCCTTGCGTCCCCGACCTCGAACCGCCTAAAAGTTGAGGATGTGTCGCAACCTTATAAATATAAACTAACCTTGGAAAAAAGTAAGAAACCCAAAAGACTTTCAAAGCCGTATTTTTTTTGCCTAACCTAAATAAATGAACAAACATCTCAGGACTTAATAAATTTGAATAGGTTTGGGCCAAATAAGCTCCCTTAATGCTACAAACATAATCGCCAAATTTTATTAAAAAATAAGGGTTATTCAAGATATTCACTGATTTGTTAAAATATATTTAGAATTCTGTATCTTAAATAATATTTGGACCTTTTATTTATGTCGTTAAAATCATGCAACGAATCGCTTCCAGATGGGAGGCCAAACTTTTCTAACACCCTGTATAGAAATAAACAAAACTTTATTGCATATAATTTTATTATACACCATATGGGCGAATGCGCTGGAAACATAAATATGGTGCCACCTAGTAATAAATAAGGGAAGAACTCGCCGAATCGTTTAGAAAGAAATCTTATAAGTCAATTTTTCAATAAGTTTACGTGAGATATCTATAGATGGCAACACTAAATAATAGCAAAAAGGATTTCTTTATTTAAAATAACTCACTTTTACAAATCCTTTAAAGATGCCGCTAACTAAAAAGTTACAGAATTCTTTTTGAGAAAATTATTAAAATCAAGATCTTCCATTCTTTTCTTTTTTATTATCCATCTTTTTCTTACTCAGTTACCATCATTTGTTTTCTTTTACGGCTAGTGCGACCGTATTCCGAGCTGACAAGAAAATCGAAAGCTTGCTCTCGTCAAAAACTGAAAGCAGGAGTTTTGCTGAAAAAGTCCGGGATTTTTTCAAAAAAATGTAAAAGATCGCGAATAAAAGCAACGTAAAAAATTAGAAATGATTTTCTAAACCTGTTTTCAACCTTGCCAAGTGTAAAAAAGTGTTTTAGGGGCGTTTTTCAGCCTGAAATTTGTTTTTTTCAGTGAAATCTTGTTGGTGTATCCTATTCAAACGAAGGAGGTAAGTTTTTGTCATATAATTTCTTTTTTAGTTTATGTGATAAAATTTCTTCAAGTTATCCATATTATTATGAGGAAATTGGGGAAAAAGGATATAATAAAAAAATAAATAAATATCGCCTGTTGCTACAGTAGTTTTGATCTAAATTTAAAGCAAAAATGTCTAAGCTCAAATAGTAATATTTATAGAAAGGCTTTGAAACGCCTTCTAACTGCCTCTTATGACTGCTTTTAATACTTTTAAAACAGCGATTTTAAAAAACGTAAGTAAAAGAAATTTAAAAAAATCTTACCATATTTTTTCAAAATAATTTCCACCACATTGAATACACTTTTCCATTTTAACAAACCAGTCACTGAAAATAGCTTTCCACTTTTCATTTGAAATTTCAAGCGTATATTTTATCCAGCCTCCAGTAGCGTGTCTTCAGTTTTAAACTTTTGTCCTTTTCAGTTGGCTGCTTGGACAAGAACAGAGCAAGCCAGGGCCTACACGGCGCCGGAAGTCAGGGCTATAAGGCGGATCTTCCAAGAGATCTCAACGCTTCACGTCTATCCAAAAATTGACTGGTAAGTTCAGCTCCATGAGGTGGGGCATTGTCATGATGAAGGTACCAGTTAGCGAGTTGCGAGTTTGGGCGAATCACTCCTAACTTTTCTATAAGTTTTGAAAGGCATACTGTAGTGTACCAGAGAGCTTTACGGTCTTCTGTTCTCGGAGCACAACACTTTCAATTATTCCTCTTGAACCAAAGAAAACAACTATCATTATTTTTTTACAGATCTTGATTTGCAAACTTCGGTCGGAGTTTCTTCACCTTCGAGAACCCATATCTTATTCTGTTGTTTAGTTGGGACGTCGTAATAATAAAGATAAGTTTTATCTCCCATGACGATCGACAATATGTCTTTAGATTTACCCTCCTGGAATTTGGACATCGTATAACTCAGAAACCCGATTGTCAATTCTTTTTCTAATCTTCAGTCTTAAAGAGTGAAAATGCTACTAATTTGCTAATTTAAACGTATTTCAAATAACGAAGTTACCAATAACAGGCATTTAATTTGATGACCCTGTATAATAATTCTTTACAAGCACGTTATAAGTAACAGTAACTAGGGCTGATCTTGCATTCTGTAATGATACCGATTTTCTACCCGATTCTAGTCAATGTTGCCACTTTGTCCTTTTATTGAGATCAAGAGGCTATATGATGTGGTTTTGGTGGCAATAATAATAATACTTAATTAATAATGATTCAATTAGTGATGATTATGAGTACAACAAATAAGGTATATATTTAGTTTTTGCAAAAATATTTGGGACCAATCTTTTAGCAGGACCTACATTTACCCAAGTAACCTTAAATTTCTTCAAAAACTCCGAAATTGCTTACGCATTTTCTCTTGTCAACATGAACCCACAATATAATCTAGTGACCCGAATGCTAATTATTTTCAGTTTTGAAAAACTAGTTTTATTTACACCATTGTTCTATTTTTAAATGGTTTATAAATTCAAAGCGCAACATTTAAATATACAATTATTGTTATAGTGAGTCAGAAGAGTTTTCTCTTTTGTTTATAATAGAAAAGGCAGTACAACAAAATCAGTGAAAATCGGACATACTATATACATGTTTTAGCTTTTCTTTTTTTTTCTGTGAGTGATAATTCCAAAATACGTCGATTAAAAAGAAAACTAAATAGCAAGAAGAAAGTTTAGTCCTAGAAAGATGACAATTTGTATGATGATTGACCTAAAAAGTAAATGTTTTATTTGCTTAAGTCCGTTTTACAGTCGGCAAGTTCTTTCTGCAACTTGCAAGAAACTTGTGGTAGGCATGCGTTGTACGCGAACAGCTGATTTTTGGCAGCATATTCTGCAACTTTATTGCAACTTGCAACCTTACCAGTTGGGCTAATTTTTCTTGCAGTTGCAACTGCAAGTCTGGGAAAAATTTGGTTATTTTAGTGGTACCAACCCCACCCAAAGTTACTAGTTACCACCACCTTCTTAAATTTTCATCCTCCAGGAGGGTAGCGGCAGCAATAATAAGGCAAACTGTAGCCGCAGTGGCTCTTTTTCGTTCAATTTTTTATTTTTAACAGCTATTCTTAATACCAGTCAATAGCTAGGTTAGGTTCTAACTTTATTTTCACATTTTTGCACGTTGGTATCTTGCCCTATTTTTTGCAATATTAAAAAGCGAATTGCCGACTGTAAAACGAATCTGCAATAAACTTGCAGAAAGAACTTGCCGACTGTAAAACGGACTTTATAGTGCATGGGCCAGTAATGAAATGGACAAAAACCCCCCTAGTCCGATATTCGAAACATATGTTTGAGCCTTATGGTTTTATGTAACTCTAACCCTTACCATACAGTGTTTAAAAACTGGATATAAAACATTGTGGTAAACTTGTTCGTCAAAAAAGTATCGCGTTTGCCCATTCGGACATCCAAAACATTTGACATTAATAGGCTGGGTTTAAACGCCGCTTCCATATATGACGGTATGAATATTTATGGTAGACTTGTCAAAAGGAACCCTTCCTATAAAGGTTTTAAAAAGATTTTTATCATGAAGTCCATTTTATAACTGGCCCAGGCACTATTAGATTAAAATCTCAATTATAATCTATTTTTCCGAATAACCCTATTGTTCCAATAAAAATCTGTAGATGCTATATAAAGTGAACTAGCACCTTCATTTTGCATTTGCGCATAAAATTGTAATAAATAATCGCCAACTAAAGTTGGATGAGATAGCAGAGGCTGAGGGTATATCATTGGGCATATACAAAAAGCCAAAACTGAAATGTTAGAGATAAGAAAACTATCCACTCGAAGGGTCCGGCATTGTTTACTCCTCTATTTCTATAGTAGATAGTAGATAATGGAAAATCTAAAAAGTATGAGTATTACGCCAAGTTATTTGACCAGCTGAACCAAATTATTTATGAGATACATCCAGGCTTAACAAAGAAGAAAACTCTGTTCCACCAGGACAATACTCTTATCACCAGTAAGGCTTTGACATGGTTTCTCATGCCCCTTATTTGCCAGATTTGACTCTATCGGATTTTCATTTGTTTTTGAATTTGAAAAAAATTGCTGGTAAAAAATTTGCCTTGGATTAAGACGCGATTACTGCTACAGGTATTTTGAAGAAGTGGACAAATCAGCCTACATCGATGGTCTTTGATCAATGAAATGGCTGTTCCAATACTACAGAACTGAAATCAAAATCTATTTGTTTGAGTGTGACAGAAAAAAATCTGATCCAAGAGGAAGATTTAGATGACTTTGTCATATCTCAAAAACCATCGCGATTTTTTACTGAGAACATATTATGTTGTTGTTTTGAATGCTTATGGGTTGTGTTATCAGCCTGTTTATTTTTGTCGTTGATTTGAGAAATCCTGTATGCATCTTAGGTAATCTAAAAAACTACAGGTGTAAGTTTTAGTGATTGGTACAAAAAATGGAGAAGAAATAGAAAAGTTGTCAAAATTACTTTTACGTATCTTAACTTTTATTGTTCAAATGGCAACCTTTTTGACCAGCACTGTAGTTCCTTTGTAATGTTATTATTGTCAAAGCTCCCTAGATCATTTAATTCGCTAAAAACAAAGTACTTGAGAAAGTTAATCTTGTGGAACGGAAATAATGCGCTCGCTCGCTTATTAGCACGATCCTAATCCAAAGCAAAACACTCCTTAAATGGTCAAAAGCAAATTTAAATTCAAATCAGGACATGTCTCGGATACCTTTCTGTCGGAAGAACTATATTTACAGGTTAATTATTTCGAGTCTCATGTACGCGGCGCGGCGCGTATGCAAATTACAAGAAATAACGTTAGTGGTAGAAAAAATGGACGTAGGAATGGTATGTTAAATGCTTTCTTTATGATATACTTGGTGTCCTTAGTGAATGCACACCCTTTTAGCCTGGTAAAATGGAATAAACAATCTAAATGTACTTTGTTTTAGGTTGGCACCCATTTTAGATCAAGTTTTAGTTGAAAAGCGGATATGTTTTGAAAAGTACATGATTCGGATCACGGGAACAATATTTAAGCAATAGAAAAAAATTATTAAATACAACCCTATTTAATCAAAATGTTGTTTTTCTCCAAAAAGCTTCACATTATCGATATCGGACAAGATTACCTTTTTTTTAGCTATAAGTTTAAGGTGTTTCAAAATTTTATTTTTATTCTTTTATTATACAAGGTGTAAAAATAATAAGTGCTATTTTCTAAAAAATAAACCCTTCCAGGCAATCGGTGTAAGCGTCGGGCGCCCGAGCCGTCTACCTATTTATTACCAGGAACCAATATACCTACAATCCTTCTGGGGGAACAGATTTGCATATTGATGTTAATGACTTTATAATCCCTACTCTAATCGGAACCCAATTTACCAACACCCATATTGATAGAAGATGTCTGTTTGATGTATTGAAGACTAGCTTGCAAAAAGTGTTTGAATGGCAGCAAGTACATTTAAATTTTTAACCTATTTTTAAAATTTGTTTTTAAAAGGATTTTTAAACAGCAATAAGGCATCTTCTATCCAATTACCACCATCATAACCATATAATCCTGCCTTGAAATGCGTCTTACTCTTTACGCAAAAACGCAAAAATTTTAAAGCTCCTCACGAGTATTTTATGACTCCAGAATATAAAGTCAATATCTTCACCTACTACAAAATGGCAGTAAGTTTAAAAAATTACCCAAATTCTGAATTGGGATGGCTGCATTTTCAGAAACTAATAAAGTTAGATGTACTTAATAGAGACATTTTGCAGCCCTTATTTTGCAATTCCGTTGTGGTTAACGTTATTCTGAGATTGCGCAGTAACGCAAACACGATCCGTTATCGTTATTAACCATACCGGACTCCTTTAATTACGGATGAATACCGAAGAGCTTATCGTTTGTTATTGTTAAACTGCGTGGTTGCCGGATTGTAGAAATTTTAATATCAATTATTTAAAAGGTTAAAATTTTAATGCCGTATTAATTAAAATATCATTTATACCTAGGCTCTAATTAGCGAAAATCTATAGCAGTAATAAAAATCAAATAGTGTTAAGAAATTAAAACGGACTTGCACTTTTACGGATATTCTAAATCAGTAATTAATTTAGATGTTACAATCTGGCACACTTGCTTTTTATTCTACTACCAAACCTAACCTTACTTTTTGTGTTTTGCTTATACTGTATTGTTTGCATCTACTTTAAAAAACGAAATCAACAGAAGTGTTTGCATATATTTAAATATGAATTTATATCTTATGAAGAATAAAAGTAAATACTGATTTTTTGTTAACTTTAAAATGGGTGAACCACAGGTAAAAATAAGGTTATGTGTCGTAAAGCGCAGACGCAAAATATATTTCTTAAAAGAGGCTGCAAAATCTCTGTCTAAAACTGCTGCCGTAATCGTTATGTTTAATAACGATAACCATAAGGAGGCCAAAAAACGTCTGTTATTTTAAGAGGTGCAAAATGTCTCTATTGTGGTATTTTCTTAACGCTCTTTTAAAAATCCTTTTAATGGTGATACCTATGATAATATACAGGGTAGGATAAAAAGTGTATATTTTTTTTTATGAAGAACCCTGTATATTTTATTACCAATAAAAAGGTCTTTAAAAAAGCTTTAAGAAATTACCCGATTAAGTACATTTTACGTTATTAGTTTCAGAAATATGGCCATCCCAATCAGGTATTTGGGTAATTTTTAAAGTACCGCCATTTTGTAGTATTATCATTAATTACTTTAAAACTGTAATACCCTCTAAATTAAAAGTTCTATTAAGTCCGCGAGTATACAATGCATAGATGTTTATTCAGAACAAAGTAAAAAGAAATAGTCCCACGTAACAAAGTAAATTATTAGCAACCGCATCTAATTCAATAAAGATCAGCATCAAGTAGTGGATTAATTAGGCACACAGAGTGCAGTGAGTCGTTGCCCTTTTCACCGCGCATTTTTGGCAACGGCAAGCGGCATTGAGAGAGCCCGAAAATAGCCGCTGCCGACGCGCATTTTGTTTGGCCACCGCTGCTCTGGATCGAGATCTTTCGTGGCGATTGGGAAAGTTCAGGATTTAAGATTAATCGTGTACAGGCTGGCTCGAATTCGACGCTCATCATTGGGATTTCGGAAACCGTAAGAGATACAGGATCGGTTAAATAGAGGCAAAGTTGCGCAATTTGATGCTTAATAAAATGCCGTTTTGCGTTTTAAAAATTCCTAGTACTTCCAAAGATATTTGAAAAAACCGGAATTTTCAATTTTGGTTTCTATTGTTTCTTGGCTATATTTGTTAAGATAACTTAAAATGAAAAACTCGTTTTCATGGCCACTTTTTCTGCTCTATAATTCAGTGTGATTAAATATTGAATCTGACGTTTCGGCTTCTGGCGACCATCATCAACTTAATTTTTTAAATATGGACCTGACATTTTTTTAATTTAATTAAATCCTTTTATCACTCTTAAAACACTATATATCGCCACTTTGATATTTGCCGACGTTTCGTATAGAAAATTCCATCACCAGAATATTGGATATTTATTTAACCATAATACAGCCCTGAACTACATTTTTAGGTAAGAAGGTAAAAAAAAAGAATAAACTTATTACATATTCGTATTCTTTTTATTGCAACTCATTGATATCTAACAGCGGAAATTACTTTATTAACCGAAAATTTAATGAATATTAGACAAAAGATACAAAAGGGTAGACAACAAATCAGCTTACATAAACAATTTGTAATACTATCTTGATGCCCATATTAAAAATAAACATAATTTAATAACTATTATAAGTGTTTAAAGAGATAACCTTCCGCCTCGATGCATTTTCTTGCGTTGCTTTGTATTTTTAATACAGCTCGATTAATTGTTCTCGCAGGAATGGCAGCGACTTCCCCTTATCAAATTTTGTTGTAGTACTTAAAGGTTGTGGGTGCATTTTTAAATAAACGGTTCTTAAGATATCCCCAAAGGAAATAATCTAGGGGACTTAGATCTGGGCTCCTAGCGGGCCATCTTGCAAAACCATTTATTAGGAAATATATGGTAAAGGAATTGAGCTACTTCCCTTCCATTGTGGGCAGGAGCTCCGTCTTGCTGCCACTATATTTCTTGAAATACTGCCAAAGGTTCATTATCGTCTAAGACATCATTCCTAATCAAATTTAGATATTGTTGGGAAGTTAAGGTCCCTTCGTAAACGAAAAGTCCAATAATTTTGTTCCTCCACATACCAATCCATACATTAAATGAAGTTCTCCCTTGAATTTGTACCTGCTGATTAGTTTCTGTTAATAAAGTAATTTCCGCTAATAGATATCAATGAGTTGCAATAAAACATTATGAATATGTAATAAGTTTATTCTTTTTTTTACCTTTTACCTAAAAATGTAGTTCAGGGCCGTATTATGGTTAAATAAATATGCAATATTCTGGTGATGGAATTGTCTGTACGAAACGTCGGCAAATATCAAAGTGGCGATATATAGTGTTTTAAGACTGATGAAAGGATTTAATTAAATTGAAAAAAATATCAGGTCCGTATTTAAAAAAATAAGTTGATGATGGTCGCCAGAAGCCGAAACGTCAGATTCAATATTTAATCACACTGAATTATAGAGCAGAAAAAATGACCATGAAAACGTGTTTTTCATTTTAAGTTATCTTATATAGCCAGGAAACAATAGAAACCAAAATTGAATATTTCGGTTTTTTTCAAATATCTTCGGAAGTACTCGGAATTTTTAAAACGCAAAACGGCATTTTATTGAGCATCAAATTGCGCAACTTTGCCTCCACTTAACCGATCCTGTATCCCTTACGGTTTCCGAAATTCCAATGATGAGCGTGGAATTCGAGCCACCCTGTATAGGATGTACTACTTTTCAAGAGGACACTTAAGCAAAATGCTATTTTGTGAAACTAAAAACAATATCATTGGTTTCTACAGGATGACATAAGAAAAGAAAATTTATATGTGAAAATGTATTTACCCAAAATTTTAGCGACGAAAACAACAAAAAATAGGATGCCTAATTTAAGCATTTTTCAAATCTTTTGCAGCTATGATGGGTCCACATTTAGTTCTTTCTGAAGGCAATACCGCAAAGTACATAAAAAATGATAAAGCAAACAAACCTTTTCGAATGCACATAGCCTCGGACAGAGCCTGATTACAAAATTTTAAATAAATAATAAAAAACACATTACTAAAACACGTATCACGTACGTAAGAAACATGCTCTTATTTCGCCTCTATCCTACTAAAAAATGGTGGCACGTGGCGTGGTACTAGAAACTCGTCGTGTTGAATATTTTTTGCTGCAATAAATCATTGTTCACAAAAGGGTTTATTTACTTTATCATTTTTTGTGTACTTGGCGGCGTCGTTTTCAGAATGAATTAAAAGTGGACCCATCTTTACCTTCTTTTCTTACATATAAGGCTTCTAGTAGATAGTACAGGTCCACAAAATGAAAAAAGTGGTCTGTGCTGGGTATGGGACAAAGATTTTCTCACGTATTTTTTCTCGCTGAACACGAAAGTCAAAATTGGGAGCAAACTGCAAAAACCTAATTGCTGGTATTTCTTTTAAATAAAAGGGGGTTATGCAGCTCTTCGTTTTAAAGGCCCCTTGATGCTCTACTCAACGCCACTTTCTTTTTTTTTTGAAAATCAACTCAGCCGTTCCAGACCTACAAGCCAATAGCATTTAAACTACATTGTTTGGACAGTATTTAAATCAAATTTTAATACCAAAAGTTTTTACCCAAATTTTACCTGATCTCGATATCTTGTCCCATTCAGAAGATAAAAACCGAGGATGACTTTTCACATCCTTACTGTAAATATGTTTGCAGATTACTGCTGGATGCTGCAAAGGAAAGCTCTATCTAGAGGGAAAAAGGAAATTGTCAGAAAACGACAAAAATTATAACAATGTTATCGTCATGCTGGAATAATGATATTTTTACCTTTTTTTTTTGGTTTTTCTTTTTATTCTAATTTTTTTTAAACTTGATCACCCTGTATCTCAAAAGCTAAGATATTTTAAACATAGTTTTATTTATTATTTTCTTCTTAATATCAGCCAGAATTTACACTCTTAAATATCAGCATCTTATTTTCAAAGCTTGCAGTATAGTTTAGACGTGGTTATACAGGAAGTGATTTTTTTAATCCAGATATTTCAAAAACGGCGGGTCTATTTACCTCTTGCTAATACGTTTTTTAGGTAAGAGATGTTGAAGAATCAGAATTTTTATTTAACACTTAAATACAGAATGACCTAAAAAACTTAATTGGATTTACATAAATATGTGCAAGATATCACAGGTTCCTCTCGATTTTAAAAATAAAATTAAGTAACTTTGTTTCTTTGTTTGTTTGTATGTAGACGCTAATCTTCGGAAGTACTGAACCTATCATAAAAATTGTTTCACAACCAGAAAGCTACACTATTCAGGAATGTTATAGGCTATATTTTTATTATGATTGAACAAAAAGTTTAGAGGGAGAGTTTAAATAGGGACATATTTTTCTTTCTTTGCCATTTCATGAGAAATAATGGTAATTTATGTAACAAGTGCATAAAGTGCCGCCGTTAGGCGAGTGCGGCAATCCCTTAAGTAAAAACATTTTATGCATGTGTTACATATTATATTTTTTCCACGACCATATAAAAATTTCCCAAAATACCCTTTATACATGTTTTATTTATCTAAACTTATTAATTTTAATTTTTGCAGCACTGCAATTTAATTGCAACAAAAAATCATAGCCTGCTTATTTTTTAAGAGACAATTATCCTCTTCATAACTGTGCATTTACTATTTAATTTTATAAAATTGTATGTACTTACTTTTTGTAGAAATAATACTAAAACAGTATAAACTCCTTTTCAATTTTTTAGTCATCCAAATTATTATTACTAATAATTTTCAATAATTTCTATTAAATTTATTTGCAAACTGTAAAATTTTAAAACTAGTGACACATGAACTAAAAGAAATAATGACGAAATCAAAGGTAACTTGACCGTTTGGTTCAGTTGATGTCGCGTTTACTGTTTACATTGCATAAATTGATATTTAAGTTTATTGAAGTGGGCATTGAAACAAAACACTAATTCAAAGTGTTTAAAAAAGCGTCGAAGTGTTAAAAAAAGTTACTTTTTTTAACACTTTATGTAGTGTACTAGAATGGAGTACTTTAATTTCATGTTAACGATTAAAAAACAGCATTTATTTAACGGTCGTGGAAAAAATTTATCTCTTGCTATTAATATTCAGAATAAAAAATGGTCAATTTCTAGTGAAACTACAGAAAACAAAAAGTTTGTTATCGTAATAAAATAGAAATTAAAATGTACAATTGTCGGTACAGTTACTATGGAATGTTAAGAAGTATTGTTTATCGACAAAGGATGTTGAACACAAGATATAAAAGTATTACCAATTCAAATTAGAAATTCAATGTACACTTTGACCCCTTCCGTCGATATCTAATTATTTAATGCACACCTGCAAACGACGTACATAGGTGAAAACCTTAAGCAAAAAAATTATTGGCAAATTTTCATTCAACCTCAATAAATAAATAGTTAATTGCCACAGGCAATCATGAGCAAAAAAATATATTTAGCAGCAGGATTCAAAGATTTACTTTCTTTATTGTTGCAGTAAATGTACAGGGTTTTTTATTTTAAAGTAAACATGGCCTTATTTTGAATTTCCCTGTACTTTTTAAAAAACGAATTTAGCGATTTCGTGTATTCTTTTTCGTAGAATTCAATAATCTAATAAAAAAAAACATTTGAAACAAAAACAAAATAGAGCACGAGCGACGTTTTTTTAAATGGAATACCCCTATATTTTTATATCAATGGATAGAGATTTTTACGAAGAATTCAGTGATATAGGGGTTGCTAGGTTTATTTTCTTTTTTTTATTCCAAGGGGATAATACCCCTGCTCTCGAAAAATATTGAAAATGTATCGATAATATGAATCATAACCATATTTTACTGAAAATATCCTAATACCCATTAAAATAGTTAAATATATCAATGCATACGCATATATGCAAATGGATATAATCTGGTGTCTTATATTAAAAATTAAATATTCAAATCAAGCCATTGTAAAAAGTGTCCTTTCTCGATAAAAAAATAGCATGTTTCAGTTCCTACAAATATTTATAACTCGCTAATACGTAAACAACCTAAATCTCAAAATATAGAAGAGATAACCATGATCTGCCAGATTTTAACACTAAAATAAATGGCCACGTCCAAAAAGTTAATAGCGGCCATTTTTTAGGTGTTTTTGTGTCTAAACTTGATAATTTCAAAGCCAATTTCATTTTTATTATACAATCGTAAAAACAAAAATATTATTTGAGTGTTTTTAAATAAAGTTTTGAAGTGTTTTTTTTTGTAGATACTGTAAATAAACTAACTCTTTTAAATAAACCTATGAAAAAGTTTGTCAGAATATTTGGGGATATGTGGTTACAAAGTAAATATTAACGTCGTACCAGCTCAATACGTAAGTAAGACTTTTAGTCTGTTAAACACGAGCAGGTAAAGACTAGACAAAGAGTGCCTGAATGTAAATATTCCGGATGGGGTGACGCATATGTCCGCATTGTTGTTGCTTTAGACTTTGGTTTAATAACTCTGTACAAAAAAACTCAAAATATGCCTCGTAATGCTTAAATGTCCTCCCCATTCACCGGACCAGCGATCCATCATCCCTTTAAAATGTCCTTTTATTTTTTTATTTATTTTTGGTTCTTTTAAACGTCTAAAATATTATGCATGCTTATTAGGGTGGTCCTTATTTAAAGTATGTTTGTTTTTTTTTCACGGTAGTTCTGAATAGGCTCCAAAAATTTGCTCTTGCCAAATTGCAGTTTTTAGCTTTAAAATTAAACCGTCCTTACGATAGCCAAAATATTAAGTAAAATTACCATGGAAAAAGATCTGTAATTACTTTGGAATATTTTAAGTTATCCACTAATGAACGGATCATATTGACACATGATAATTTTTGTTGCAAATTTAACGCTCTATAAAAATATCCCTTATAATTTTTTGCTAACTTATCGAGGTTAAAAGTTATTCGAAGTCAAAATTATCAAATATTCGATGTTTTTGACATTGAATAACTTTTGAAATAATTAAGTTAGCAAAAAAGATATAAAACCTTTTTTGTAGAGGGATAAATTTGCAACAAGATATAGGCCGATATGATCTGTTCGTTGGTGGTTAACTTTAAAACTAAAAAAGCCAAATTAATAATAGAATTTTTTTCATGTTAATTTTGCTTAACATGGTCTGTCGTGGGGGCCGGGGTAATTTAAAAATACCAACTTAAAATTATTGTAAAGTATAAAAATTAAATTAGTATGTCTTATATTTTTTAAATTATTTTTATATGCTCAGTAAATTAGAATAAAAATGTATGTGAGGTATAGTAATTAGCAGATTTATCTGATGTAATACTAATACGTTAATTAAATAAAAGTTATTTAAATATTAATATTTATGACCGTTTCATCACTATTACTATCTAAATTATTAACCATAAAATTTCTAACAGGTTTTTTTTATGAAATTATAATTTTACATAAAACATTTATGTATGTGAGAATATAAAATACTTGCAAGTAAAATAATATAATTTTATATTTATAATTTTTTATCTTGCAGTTAAACAGAGAAGTATTAGTACACATATAGACATTTTACGAACATTTCCGATGTTTATTCTCTTGTGACACAGAGTACCAAAAAGTGCAATTATCGACTTCTTGAGTAGAAATCTACGATAGAAAGCGAGATGTAGAATTCTATAGAGCACAAAGTCCCGCTGCAGCTCCCCTATAGGGAAAATAATTATGAAAATCGGCGAGAAAGCGTAGCGATATTACTTTCACAACTTGATTTATTTTAAAGATAAGCGCCAAAAACCAAAAACCCTTGATTTATTTTAAGTGTTTAATCTAACGGCTCAAATCTCGTAAAAACATCGCTTAAGGAAGCGTTGACATCGCTCATCGCTTCCCTTTAAATTATCAAGATAGAAAGAAAAGAAATGAGAAATCATTCATCGACTCGGCTGCATTTAAGAATGAGTGTACGTGAGACGCATTAAGTGAGTCGAATGCACTTCCGTTAACTCGTCAAAGTCGAAAATAGAGAGATTATGTGAAAAATCTTAAGAGTTATTTTTGGTTCGATGGCGGGGTAATTAGGAAAAAAGTTAAATATTGGTGTAGAGATCTTTTTGATATGTGTTTGGAAATCGATCGTATCCAACGTGACCGGTGAAGATAAACGGGAAAATCTGGGAAATTTTCCGAATATGAAAAAAATACAAGTAAAAAGAATAGTACAAGTTCATACAAACTTTTTACACTCGCGAGGAAAATATGATTTAAAAGCTGTCGGTCGGACCAGCTTTTATTGGATTTATCTATTGTGGCTCGGTCGGAGTGAAGGCGGCATTTGTTTAAGGTTTAGTAATTAGAATATTTTTAGCGTTTTTAATAAAGCTTAATTAAACGTTTTCTATCTTATAAATTACGTATTAAAGGATGATTTGTGGTATTTTTATTTTAGGGAAAGACCTGTAGCTTCCATGTATTGCACGCCACTGGAGTTGATACAATTTGATTCAAAATAAGCGTACAAAGTGTACCCCTTAGAAACAGGCTTACGTGGTTTTGCATTTTTGAGATTTTCCAAAGAGGGTGACTTATTTAGGGTGGTACCTTTTCAAATTAACCCCTGTACAATTTTCGACACTCTAAAAAGGTCAAAAAATAGTTTTTTTTTTAACTTGTCGGTAAAGGATGCCGCTTACCCAGAGTTGGGTCGAATACTGAAAATCGATATTCGTATACGAATACGAATACCGGAAAAAGAAAGTATTCGAATACCGAATATTTGAATACTTGGAAAAAAGTATTCGAATACTCGGTATTCATGAATACCTGAAATCAGTATTCAAATACTGAAGAAAAAGATACGAATACTAGAAACAAAAACCCATGATTAAAAAATTAAACGAACAAAACAAAAGTCCTCGTTAATTTTGGTATTCAAATACTATTTCCACATTTGGGTATTTGAATACTCGAAACGCCGGTATTCGAATACTCAAAAAAGTATTCATCGAATACTTCAAAAGTATTCGAATACCGAATCCCGAATACTAACCAAAAGAGTATTCTGCCGAATATCGAATACCAAACACACAAATGTATTCAAATACGAACTATGCGCTTACCAACCTTTTTTTCCCTATCCCTAAAAAATTTACGACAGGAGCGGAAAGATTATTTATTGCATCTTGTCCTCTAAAGACGACCATCAACTATCAGTTTACGCACTAGATACATAAATAACTAGAATAACGTCTCAAACTTCAAAAAGACCTCTACTTTGATAATAAATGACCTAATTCCGCATTTTTCCATAAAATTAATGAACGTACGTTCAAAAATAGTGCACTAAAACCGATATTAAATCTGACCTTGCATGGATTATTGTTGAGCTGTAACTGCCGCGAGCAAACATCAATTTTCATTTTATGAAAAATTGCGGAAAAGCTAGCGAAAAACTGGTTTATTGCGTGCTTGGAGCTTAAACACGGCTAGCTAGAACATTATTTTTAAAAGCACTTTCATTACGCCTAATTTGTGGTTAGCGTGGTAATTATTACATGCCTTTTTGTATTAAAGTACAAAGCTTAGGTAGAAAATTTCCTTCCGGTATAAAGGGTGAAATAATATCCCAATTGACAATCAGAATTCAGTTTAATGTAAGGCGTCTTATCTTTTATACATTTCAATAGAGACAAATTCGTATTTATTTTTAGTATGAACAGAATTACTTATTAGGGTGTGCGAATAATTCGTAAATTCGAATTATTCCTAAGTTCCCGAATAATTCGAAAAAAATTCGAATAATTCAAGAAATTTCGAATAATTCGAATTTTTTCGAATATTCGATTTTTTTTGAATTATTACAAATAATTATAGTAATCGCTAATTTTAAAAATTGAGGTGAGCATAACGCGATAAATATTGAAGGTTTCATTTTATCAAAATGAAATTTTGCACACAGGTCAAAAGTGGTCCCGTTTAGAAGCCTATTGTGTTTGGGTTCATTTGGATAAATAAAAAAAAGTTATTTGCCTTTTTGCAGGAATAAATTAACCGATTTTGAGGCTCGACGCCCTTGAGGCTTGAATTCGAAAACGGTTTCACCAATCGTCATGGGGTTAGTAGCATATGAAAGGGCCTCTTTCGGACTCAAATGGTCTTCTATTTAAAATGTTTCATTTTCCCTGAGAAATTTTTAAATGAAAAAAAATTCCAAAAATTTTGAAATTTTGCATGGTTTTATTTTTTTCTTCAAATTCTGACCTTGAATCGAAAAAATGCGAATGCCATCAAATTCTTCACAAAATGTTGCATAAAATAAGATATTAAACATAACCCTAGTATTTACACAGCGTGTTTTATAAAGCTTGAAATTTTTTTTGTCAAAAAATGGGACATTTTGTTACATTTTATTTTATTACAAAAAACCATTAGAGCTAAAATTCTAAAATAATTCTGGCCTATAGTCTACTACTAACACTACAACATAACAAAATTTCAAGTCGTAAGGGTACATACTTTAAAGATATTAATTTCTAAATTTTACTAAAAAAATCGACTTTGACCTCAAATTGTAGCTTTATTTATTAAAATTATGAAAAAACTTTGCGCCATCCGTTTAAGTGCCTGTCAAAAACATATTTACCATTTTTCTCTACGATAACTGGAAATGGGTGAAAAATTGGTTTAAAGAAAAAAATGACAAAATCTGGCCTAAAAATCGCCAAAAATTTGTTTGGATGGTTAAGTATATCCGGCCAACAAAAGTAAGGTTAAAAAGTAAGGTATACATATAAATAAAAACATTTTTTGGGTTTTTAAAAAATACCCTTAATACAATATGTTTAAAATGTTGAAAATTATTGTATTTCGCATATTCATCATACAGGGTATTTCATAAATCTGTTACTAAACTTGAAAAATAATTTATCTTTTGCATTTTGTACTTTATCTTTCAAAAATTTTATATTAAAAATATAACAAAGAGGATTTTATTTTATGTATACTTATATTAAAATAAAGAATTTAGCGATTGTCTTCTTCAGATAATTAATTTTTAATTAAAAAGGAAATTATGGGTCAGTAGAATATTTTGATGCCCGATGTTATGGAATCTCAATTGGATAAAATAAAGAATCCATTCATATTTTGATAATTAGTAAATAGTTTGCATTATTCGTGAATTGTTCGAAAATTTTCGAATTATTTGTCGAATTTCGAGTTGAATATTAATATTCGATTCGATCGACATTCGCACACCCATATTACTTATACCAAAGACAATTGTACTGTTACTATAGACACCCAGAACAATGCTAACTTTTTAGTCATCAGCTTGGACGCTCGCTTCGTGGAATTTATGAAGCGGGTACACATCGAGTACACACGTAAACAGTACGTATAATTTGCCACTTTATAAATTCAGCCAAGCCAGCGTCCAAACTGATGAGCAAAAATTTAGCGTTGTTCTGAGAGTCTATAGTAAAACTACAATTGTCTTTGCTAATACCGGACGCCTTTGAACTGTGGTGCCCAACTTCGATGATAAAATCCTCTTATTAATGTAAGAATAAAAGTTCATACATATAGTAAGGATATTAAAAGTCCTCCCCCAATTTATCTTTTAAATGGGATAAGATATGAAGACTGGGTAAAATTTGAGTAAAAGGGTGTTACTTAAACTACTCTTTGCTATAAAAATAATTTCGGTCACATGGTCTAGTGACAAGGGAGAACTAGCAACTTTTTTTTAATGGAAAGGGGGTCATGTATCACCTTATTTTAAAAGCCTTTCAATTCTCTATTTATCACCGTTTTATTTTTGAAAATCAGATTAGTCGATATAGAGTTACAAGCGTTTAAAGTTTAGCTCCAATTTGTACATACATTGTGGTTTTTAAAAGTTCTCTTTCCCTTAACTGAATGAGTAAGAATATCGAGATTTGGTAAAAATTGAGTGAAAGGGTGTCACTTAGTTTACTTTTTGTCAATAAAATAATTTCGGTCACGTGGCGTAGTGCGAAGGGAGCACTAACAACTATTTTTTTTTCAAGTGGAAAGGGGGTCACGTAACACGTTGTTTTAAAGTTCCTTTGATTCTTTACTTAACGCCACTTTGTTTTTACAAATCGGTTCAGCCGTTCTTGACTTACAAGCCAATGCTATTGTTCCGAAACACCTCGTATAAAAACACGTTCTTTCGTTTTTATACCTTTATTAACAATCCAACGTAGATATGGTTACAACGACAAAATCTTTACTTGTCAATGTCTCGAAGGTTTTCTGTCGCCCTTTTATAGTAATATGGAAGAGTGAAGAATGATCTAGAATTTTGGAGAAATATCGTGAAAATTCCATGGTACAGGATGTCATAAAAGTTCTCAATGGATAATTCGGACGGTTTCGGAAACCTTCGAAGGTGATGAAAGAACTTGGAAAAATAAAGGTAAATTATTTAAATAAATTAACAAACTAAATTAAATGATCCTAACTCTCTAAAATTTTCTAACGTAAACACATTTTTGAACGTCTGTAACACTATTAAAATCATACTGTTTGTACGGTATTAAACACAAATTTCAAACAGTTTTAAGTCTGGCTTGGCAGATTTTCAAAAAATGTTGCGTTGAGTAGGGAAGCAAAGAGCTTTTGAAATAAGCTGTTACACGACTCCCTTTCCATTTGAAAAAAAGTTGCTGGGTAAAGGATATTTGAGTAGCCTAGATGGAAAACCGGACAAATTCATTTTTGCGAAATTGAGAAACTCGCAAAAAAACTGTATGGGTATTAAATATTAAATTAATTTTTTGGGATATCAGAAAGGCGATCTTCTCTGTACATAAAATTTTGTTCTTTGATTTTTTTTAAACAAAATATCATATGATAAAAAATACTTTTGTCCGATAGTCACAACATTTTTCACTTTGGATTTGTCCGGTTTTGAACCTAGGCTCCTCATTTAAGATATTTACAAAAACCCTTTTTTACAAATTTAAAACACATATTGACATATGTTTATATATTTTTTTATTATTTACATGACAAGATTCTGAAACAGCAGTTTAGTACCACAATTCACAAACATCCTGTATATACAGTTTACATTTTAGAAATAATAAAACAATAAATACCCAACACGTAAAAACACAAGTCAATAGTCTGTCAAAGTCTAGCGACTATTACCACTTATTGTACTACTACACATTGGTGACAATAACACAAACAAATAAGTTAATTATGTGGTTGCTAAAAATAAGTATATACCAGAGGCGGGTCTTAAGGGAGGGCCCTGGAAACTTATAGCTGGAACTTTAATTTGCAAGGACATGTTTAAAAGAAAATGTTGCTTTGGCCAAACCAACTCAAGAGGTGGAAGAAACACATTCCGCAGACATCAGTATTTCCACACCAAAAAACTCCTTACCCTCGTAGAAAAAATAGCGTTTCCACCACGTGCCTGCTTAACCACTTTCAACACTAGTTATGAAATATACTAAGTATTGTTTAAAATTGATCTATGGGCTTAATTTTATTCTCTCGTTAGGTAACCTGTTTTTTGGTAATGTGAAAATATGTATTCTAAAAGTTAATGTCTTGCATTTTAACAATGTTAAAGAGTTTCGCTTCCGTGAGAAAGTACTTACAGTACTAAAAAGAACAACAATAATGTATGCGCAACATAGTAGTACGTAAAAGCATAACTCGTTTTGTTGTTTTTCCTAAATAGAAAAACGAGTAAATGAATGGAGGAATGCGTGTTTACGCATTTACTGTTCTATCATAATTTTTTCGAAGAAATTTCTATAGCTCCAAGTTTATTTACTAACTAACCAAATTATACAATGTGTATACACGTTCAGCTAAATAAAAAGGTACACAGGCAATGCGTGAAAAGAAGACGGTCTAACGTGTGTAACACTATCAGATAGCAGAGGCGCACTTACATGTTTGCCGCCCGTAGGCTATTTTATTTTCGCCGCCCCTTTCTTTACAAATATTTTTGAAGAGCAAAAAAAAGGTTCTCACTTCCATTTCTTTTAATTATAGGTATAAAATTGAATTCGAATCCAACAAAATTATTCATAAGACACAATCTGCCGCCCCCTAAAAATGCCGCCATAGGCTTCAGCCTACTCAGCCTTTTGGTAAAGGCGCCACTGTCAGATAGAGATTATGATTAAGAATGCCGCATGTAATGCATGTAAAAAAGATTATACATTGGTCCCGCTTTGTTGTTGCTTTACTGGCCTGTAAACGATTTAATTGGGCCAAACGTGTATAGTTACATTTATTTCTACAGGGTGGCGGGTCTAAAAGGTGCGGAAATAATGCTACCACAAATTCCATAACGATCTAACCCAACTTACCGCAGTCCCAAAGCGGATTATTTTGAAGATACAGGGTGTAAAAAATTATTTTGGTTTTAGTTTTTTATAAATAACTAGCTGACCCGTGCCCACTTCTTTTGACATTAATTATATTTTTCTCTAAACTTTTTGTTTAATCGTATTAAGTATAGCCTATAGCATTCCTGAATAGTATAGCTTTCTGAATGTAAAAAAATTTTTATGATCGGTTCAGTATTTCCGAAAATTAACCGTTACAAAGAAACAATCACAGAGTTACAAACTTTACCCCTTTATTTATAATATTAGGAGCATTCTTCTCCTGGACCAAACATACCGGTGCTTACAACTAACAATAAGCTACAAACTTAACCTCTTTATTTTATTAGTATAAATTGATATACATATGTCATTATTTTTCTCTGAAATTTTTGTTTAATCATTATAAAATACAGCTTGTAGTACTCCTGAATACTGTAGCTTTCTAATTGTGAAAGAGTTTTTATAATCGGTTTAGTTTTTCGAAGATTAGCCTTTACAAAGTTATAGCTTATCCAAGATAGTTGACCCACTTCGTTGGGCAATAATACCGGAACTTTTTGTTTAATTATAAGAAAATATAACCTATAACACTCCTGAATAGTGTAGCTTTCTGATTGTAAAAGAATTTTTATGATAGGTTTAGCATTTCCGAAGATTAGCGGCTACAAACAAACAAACCCACAAAGTTACAAACTTTAGCTCTTTATAATATTAGTATAGATTTGTGATGCCACTTTGAACATTTTATGAAATTTTTGTGAAATGTGTTTCAGCAGGTGCAAAAAACTTGCTGTTTTTCTTTTATCTTTTTTTTCAAGTTAAATATTACACAAAAAGTCAAATGTAGGTTAAATAATAGTATATTGCCTAACTAGTGTTAAAGGCACTTTCGGCGTAAGGAAAACAAAAAAACTAAAATTTTATATATATTTTTTTTTATTTTAACACAATGCTACCTAATATCCTACAATACCAAAGCAAAATTTTCTTTTAAATTTGAAGTACATGAAAATGCTTTATTGCGACTCACTAATATTTGGTTTAAAATTTTTGAACTTTTCCTCAGTAGTGGGGCATAGTGTATTTTCCGCACTAGTGCCGAAAAGTGACACTTTTCAAACTAAATTGCGTGCGGAAAAGTGCTGCTTTCCACACGCTAGTAGAATTTTTTTATTTAAGCCGAAAAATGTTCTTTTCGATCTCAAACGTTTAAAAATAATCATGTAAGTCTCTTTGTTTTACGTTTTTCAAGAAAACCAATTTTAGGACTTGACATTTTGTAAATTCGTTTAATGAATACATAAATTTATTACAGTAAACAAACTGGTCGTAAATTTATGCTAAAATGGTTATTAATGGATGTTTGAAAAAACGACTTTATAAAAAATAACTAAATATTTTCTGCTAAATCTGCTACAAGCAATAGCCTTTTAAAATTTTAAAATAGGTATAGAAGTAAATTAAACAAATATTATGTACCCAAAGTCCACTAGTTTTCTGTCTAGTTCTTTTTTTATATTTATTACTAGAAAATTATATATATACCGGGTGTTGATCCGTCGAGCGGGACATAGGGAATCCCATGTAAATTTTGAAGTGGTCCAATATTGGCTTCCCTAATTATTTTAGAAGAAAATATAATTAGAATTTTTTAAAGAGCACGAAAAGTTGTACCCAGTGTATAAATTTCAGCTCTTCTCAGTCCGCCAGCTAAGAGATAAATGCTAAAATAACTTACGAATCTCCTATCTTCTTACCCGCCTTGTATTATTAGAAGTTTATAATAAAATACTAGAAACATTATTTAACCTCTTACTCTCAAGTTGTCAGATTAATGTCATATCATTCTTAAATAATGAACTACTTAAATCAAGAAAAAATTACTATTATAAAATGATTTTACCATGGAAATAGTTATCGAAGAGTAGCGGACATGTTTGCAGCCTATTTTCCCAATAGGCCAATACCAAGTAAATCGACAATAGAACGGACGATAAAAAATTTGAAACTACAGGCACAGTAATCAATAATTTCAAATGTGAAGAAAAACGACGTGATCTTTCGCCAAACGATTTTTTCTATGGGGACATTTAAATACTAAGCTACCAATAAAAAATATGAAAATTTAGTCCAGCTAAGGAATGCTGTTTCCGCTGAACGTGCCAGAATATCGATGTACCAACTAGCCAACGTAAGAAATGAGTTTTATAATCGTTTGAGTTATTGTCTGGCAGTTAATGGAGGAATATTTGAGCATTTGATTAAATCCTGATATTTTCGTCATAAATTGATTTCTAAATGTAGAAAAATTTGTTTTATTGTCTTGCGTAACTGTGAGTGCATGTGTTGGAATTAGCTGTAAACTAAAATGAAATGCGAGGATTCTTTTGAAATTCCCGTATAAAATTGTTCAGTTTTGGCAATGACATTATAAGTTAATGATCTAAATTGTCACTGATAAATCGATATGGTGTTTTTATTGTTGATTTTTAGAGTACAGGGTGCATAATAAGATACTACGTTGTAGAAGTATTAAGCAGTTTATTCTTTACTGGTTGGTTGAAAAATGTTCAAATTTTCGTATTGGGTGGAACTTACTGTGCTCTTCAATTAATCCTAATAGCATTTTTTCTAAAATAATTAGGGGAGCCAATATTTGACTACTTCAAAATTTACATGGGATTCCCTTTGTCCCGCTCGACGGAGCAACACCCGGTATATATTTTTAAACTTAGTTTTATGGTTAACTTTGCTAACCTGTTTACCTTTGAAGAATGTTCCGCACCTCAAATTTGACATAATCATGATGATGATGACGGCCGTTTTAATTGTATATATGTAGTCACTGTATGTCACCACGCCCTTTAAGTAATCTTAAAATAATTTTATTGTTACTTGGATCGTGCATATACGCAATTTAGTTTATTTTCGCTGGTGATGCTATAAGCTATTCTAAAATATTTACCGCCTTTTTTTACGTTTAAAAATTGTATGTAAATACGTTTGGGATAATAAAAAAATGTTCTTATTCTATCCATAAATTTTTATCTTTGTGACGGCCCACGAAAGCTTATGCCTAAGTACCAAAGTACCGTAGTTGTCGGGTTATGGGATATTTAACCCATCTTTTCCCCTTGTTTCGTCAACGGTGGCCAAGAACTGCAACCTGCAGTTTTAGCATTTCACAGCACCGTTTAGACAAAGCGGTAGTGCAACAACGAACGTTATTTTTAATGACTTCCTACCTAAAATGTCTCTTAGCGGAAATGGGATCAAACTTTGTTAACAATTGTTAATGTGTTTTTTCTTCTTTAGAATTATTGGCTGCTTGAAGTCGACGAGACATACAGTCAGTTAAACAAAGAATCATATTCTGGTATATGGTATTCCACTCTGCAATAACAACTCTTTTATCTCCTGGACAGCTAGTAAAGCTGGTCTTCGTATACGTGGATCTAACTCATCCCAGACAGACTGTAACATGTCATGACAGATATTTAAAAAAAAGTTTTTTTAAAATATTTAACACACCGTAGTTCAAAAACTAAGACGTTTAGGACATATGTTTATATGAAGTTTTTTTCTTATTTTCTGTTGTAGAATCGCCCCGTAAAGTTTGTTTACGTGAGTGAGTTACTGGACACCCTGTATGTATGTAGGTAATTTTATTGAAATTGATGAAAACTTTGATGTCTATGGGTGCCTAAACGGTGAGGTTTATCGACTTTATTAAAGAGTACCTTATTTTTAAGTTTTTGATTGTCTATAAAATGGCTTTGCGATATCTGTCAAAATAAAAAAGTTATGATGTAAATAAATTTTAAGTTTTAGGTAAAGCGCCCTCTGGCGGTATTTAAAAAGTACTTTTGTTTATAATTTTAGAATCTGCAATGCTCGATATGTGTGCCAAATATCAACTGGATTGGTTAAAAATAAATGCAATTTGGCGAAAAACCAAAATAAAAATTGAACTTTGACGGCTTGTAACTCAAAAACAAATGACATTTTGAAAACAGTTTATATGAAGCTCTACCCTTATTTTGTCAAGTAGAATCACCCCTTAAGTTTCGTGATCGATTTTTAAATCACCCTGTATAAAGGTTTTATTTCAGCAAAGGCCTAATAAATTCTTTGATCAAGCTGTTCTCGTGTTAAGAATACTTTTTATAAATTTTATTTTTCAACACCTCTCAAGGAAAAAAATCTGGAGGTGTTAAATCCGGAGATCGTAGCGGCCACCTATCTAGGTTCATGTGTCGAAAATGGGCACCCTATATACTTAGAAAATCACATTTTTAAAATGACCCAAAAATAATAATATTGCTAAAAACAACTAAAGGAACATTTTTCTAATTATTTAATAATATAATTTGGTACGTATTTTCTAAAATTTATGTTTCATGGACATTCATCTGTCTTTGCCACGGCTTTTCAAATACTGAAATCTTAGATCTGGCAAGTTTACGATACTTTAGGCAATAAAATTGTATGTTTAAAAGAAAAACTTGTAAATCAGTAAACAGCAATGTTATTAAAACATGAATAATTGAAAAAAGTAATGTTCATTTTTCGGTTAGTTTAACAGCCGGTTTTAGAATGGCTATTTTCAACAGACAACTGGTCTGAATAGTCAAATAGTGTTTATCTCTGAAGATAGCTTCGGCACAGACTGAATATTATGCACATTTTGTTTCTATTTATACAATTCTACTATTAGATGGACAACAAGGAAGTGGCGATGTCATTTTTAAAACCCGTCGACATAATTTCAGCCCGGTTGCCGGTTTTGTTGTGACATATGCGGTATTGCCAAACCTAAACAAGGTGGGACTGATTATTTGTTTTTTTATTAACCAATCGCCACAAGACAAATTATTTAGCTATTAGGATGGTTTGAAAAGTTAAAAAGCCCGGTCTTTTCATGGTGCGAGTGGGCAAATTAAGGCTCTCCGCACATAAGTCGGTGCAACAGCGGATGCGATTTTTACAAGCTTTGACAGCTTGTAGGCATATTAGCGTTTCCAATCTCAGCAATCCGCGTCCTTTAATAAACAAATGCAATAGAGAACCGTTTTGTATTTTGTAACAATGTGTGATTCATATGTTTGTGTCTGGTTTTTATACGGGAACATTAGTGTTACCTCAAGAAATTTTTAGCCCAAACATGGATTTGTTTAATATTGGATTTGTGAAGGAGATTGGAAAACGTTCTGTACTTTATAATTATACTTTAAAAGAATATTTGCGAAAAAATTACACAGAAAGTGCTTGGAATGAAATAGCAAAAGGAGTCATAAAATGTCATAAAATGGATGACAGTCCACTACGTTTTTCGGTTAGAAGATTCAATGAGTGATAATAAATATCTGTTGTTTTTACGCAGCGTTGCCAAATATAAATACCACGGTAGTCAAATTACCTTAAGCACTCATTTTGACTCTTGTGATATCGGTAGAACTACCTTAAGTAGATTTAGCAAAAAAGAAAGGGTATCTTCCAAAAGACAGTGCACCTTGCCACAAACCGATTACTTTTATGTCAAAAATTTATAAATTAAACTTTAAGCTGGTTTCTCATCCAACCAGATTTGTCTCTATCAGATTTCCATTTGTTTTTGAAATTAAGAAAAAATCTTGCTGGTAAAAAAATTACCTTGGATTTGGACGTGATTTAAATTTTACTAGTGAAGTTATTTGAAACAATTATTAAACTTCATATTTATTTGTTAGCTCAGCTTTTATGAAAAGTCACTAACAACTTGTAGGCAGGAATTTGAACATTATTTATTATGATGCTTGAGATGTTGCCTGTAAAGTGAATCATCCTATGTAAGACGAATAAAGTTATTTTTATGTAATCTGTTCGAGAAACAATACTTTTTGTGGGTGGTTATCATTTTTTACGGCTTTTGCGACGCTGATTCTGTCATCGTCCCCAACTGTTCGGATAATAGCTTTGTTCGCGGGTTTGATTCTGAACGGGTTCTGGGACTATTCGCATGCGCAGTGAAAAAGCAGCGTTCGCGGTTAGTAAAATCGTGAATTTTTAGTAACAGTTCTGTGTTCGCGGGTTACAATGGAATCAGTTCGTTACCGGTTCGTAACCTGATTAGCAGTCCTGGGATTTTTGTTGGAACTAAAAGTTCAGTTCGGAATTTCATGCGCATTGTCGACATGGTCAGCTGTTTTCTGTTTTTGTGGTACAGAAATAAACCGTTATATTACAGTTTATTTGTTTTTGCCAGTTTTTATGCGGGTTAATATACCTGTTGAATATTTTTTTATATTTTTGTGATTCTGAGCGTATATAAACCAAAAATTTTTAATTGTATTCCGTATGAATGTATGTATGCAATAAAATAAATACAGATTTAATTAAAAAATATAGACAATATTACAAGATTTTACCATTTCTTGTTGTTTCAATTTTATCTTTAGGTAAATACACATACTTATGTTAAAAACGAGAGGAGGCAGGGAATCCCTCTTCTTCCGCCGAGAGACCTCGAGTGGCTTTCGACAGTGTAACAATTTACCTTTTTGTTTGAATTTAATTTTTTTGTGTAGTATCCAATTTAACCATGAAAAATCCTAACCAAAAGGCTAGGTTAGAATACATCCTCAGCTGTATAGAAAATCGTTCGCGGTAAATAAAAATTCCGAACTAATAAATAACTAGACATGCGCTTTAAAATAATTCTAAACCGTTCAGTTCTGGTTCAGAATCGGTTCATTACTAGACCCGCGAACAAAGCTATTAGGTATTTTTATCCCCAAGAAGTCGTGCGACCATTTGTGGAAAAAAATGATATTGTACCTCACTTAATTCACCCAATAATAAAAATAATTTTCGTAGTTCACCTGCTAACTTGGTAGCCAATTTGTGTACCTAATATTTAGTATGTTTATAAAAATAAATATTTGCATGGGTTATTTAATGTTAACGATAACTATATTTACTTTTCCGATACTAAAAACGTGGGATAAATGTATTTACAAGAACTATTTTTGGATGTAGCCGTAGGTTTTTATTGTTCTTAGATTTTAGCAAGTAATGTAATCATTTGAGAATTTTTACTGCAGTAACTAAACACATATTTTGTATGTTAATTTCATATTAGTTCCGGGATTTTTTTAAAAGTTTAATTGAATTTAGATAAAAGTAAATATCCTAATGTCATTATCCTACTAAGTCTGTGGACATTTTTTTTCTATATACCAACATGACGAACACTGTTTAAATAATTTTTTAACACACATTAATACACAAGAACCAAGTATTAAGTTTACTTTAGAAAAAGAAAACAACTCACAACTACCATTTCTTGACATTTTAATAAAAAAGATTTAAACAATTTTGAAAATAAAATCTACAGAAAGCCTATACATACAAATAGATACTTAAATTTTAACTCAAATCACCCAAGAATGGTTAAAAAGGGAGTTGTAAAAGTCTTTTGATATAATTAAAGTCATTTGTTCTAATCAAAATATAAATATTGAAAAAGATTATTTAAAAAATATTTTAATTCAAAATAATTATCCTCTTGATTTATAAATAATTGTTTTATTGAACTTGAAACTCCAGTTATAAGACAAAATCAAAATAGACCTATTACAAATTTATTTTTACCATACATTCCCGGACTATCAAAGAAAATTCAACGAATAGCACATAAATTTAATATTCGCACAATCTTTAAAACACAAAACACTATCAGATCTCAATTAACAAAAACAAAACCATACAACCTAAATAAAAATACAAAAATGTCATTTATAAAATACCTTGCGAATGCAATAAGTTTTATATAGGTGAAACTTGTAGACCATTAGCCAAACGCATAAAAGAACACAGATCATACATTAAAAACACAGAATTTCATAAATCAAAAATCTGCCAACACGCATTTGATAACAATCATAGAATAAACTGGGATGCTTCGAGCATTTTAGCAACGGAAAGTTGTTTTAAAAAACGCGAAATCAAAGAAAGTGCGTATATATTATTAAATAAAGATAACTGTGTAGCATCAATTTCAGTTAATTTAAATAACACTTGGTTGCCTTTGCTTGATACTGAAGTATCTTCAGGAAGACTAAAAATTAACTAACTATTCACCTTTTTGTAATATAAACAATAAATACACCAGCAACCAGTTATCTATGTCACTATGACACTATAACCAAACAAACATATATGACATTTAATGTCAAAGACATTTCAGAATCTCCTAAAAAAAATATAAAAATTTTAAATATTAAAACTTAATAATAGTTAATTTTTATTTTTTTAGTACTTTTAATTTCATTTTTGGCGAGTACCCAACTAATTACCATCCATTAAATGAATCCGCCGAACTACAGAACATATCTTCAAATTTGTTAACATTAGTTACATTTTTATTTGAGCCACTTTGTTCTATGACAACATCTTTAAGGCCATTTTGATTCAAAGCATCATTTATTTTATACATTTTTCCAGATGCCTTAAAAACTACAACTTTTGGAAATTCTAAGTCAAATTTTCTTGCTGTACGCATTCGTCGGAGTGGTTCAAACCGTATGCGTACATGACAATATAAATATTAGAATCAAGAAAATGTAGGTTTTCAAACCGTTGCGTCACATCCCAATAAGCTTTAAGGTTATGATTATGATTTTTATTTTTTAGGGTTAATATGTACTTTAGTTTACACAGGATATAAAAATTTCGCACTTGCCATTTACATTCATGTTAAAAGTTCACAAAATTGACCGAAACAAAGTTTTTAATGAGTTCAATCAACGACAGAGTTCAATGCATATGACCGCCCAACAAGGATAACTATATTGTTTTTAAACCATTGTCAGAGATGTATTTAATCACAGTTAAATACGTGACGTATATGACGTCACTGTTTAGCAAGAAAATGTAATATTTTTAAAAGGTTTTGAACTGTGTTAACAACAAAAAATGGCTCCAGTTTACGTTGTTGTCGAAAAATACGAAGTAAATTTAAATATAAACTAAAATTTGGTTGAAATTTCTACTTTACCTGCCGCAAAGAAGTAAAGTACGAACGCTATAAGTTCAACACAGCTCTCTCTCTCTCTCTGTATTTTTTTCTTGGTTTTGGTCCCTTCAGGTCCAATCCACCACTCTCCCCCTTCCGGACTATGCTTTCCAGGGCCTCGTCGGCGGAAAATCTGGATAATCGAGCTAGTAGCTCCCAGAAATTCCAAAAAGAAAACAAACAATTCAACAATCGATGCAATGCATAAATTGTCGGCTGTCAAACCAAGATCTGCTACTGGTGTTACGTATAACCTTCACTTTCACTACTGACAGTTCCCATGGCACGCCCATCTATTTCCCGCCATTTGAGAAATACCTCGTGTTCACCACCAAACAGGATACCATCAGCTTATAGGAATCTTCGCTCACAGCGCTTAGATCCAGAAGAAAGATGCCGTCAATTTAGCGTGAATCTTTCCTTGATCCCCGAAGGTAAAAAACGTCCGCACGACACCTTCAGCCGCCACTCCGGGAAGAACTTCAACACAGCTACATTATCAACAACCAAATGTTTACATACAAAAACACCGACTTGCCATGTATTTCTTTTTACCATAGACATCGCTTACATGTAGCACATAATAACTAGCTATCGCAAATTGTAGATACAGGGTTTCTGTAGCCGATGGGTTGTGTGTTTGAGGCATTTTGATGATATCAGTATGACGTAGGTGTTTAACTAACAGCGTTTGAACTCTACATACACGATTTATGTATACACGATGTTTCCTAATTGTGGTAAGAAAATTTTAAGAGCGTATTCCTGGGCAATTTTGATTAAAAAAGATATAAATATGTATCCTTAAATTTTTAGTTCTTAAGATACAGGGTGTTCAAAAAACCTAAAAATTTCTATAACGTTTTTTTAGTAAACTTTGTTAGACTAGATAGAGACACGTTATTTAATTAAGCATTTGTTGTTGTTATTTCATAATTGCTAATAAAAGTTATAACACTTAAGTTTTAAAAGAAAAAAATGCCCCAATGTTTCTTGTGTTGTCCAGGATTATGTAGTTTAGAGGATCTTTTTTCTAGAAAACTAAGCAAGCTACTTAAAAATATAAAGACACAAAAAGTTGTATAATTAGGTGTTTCATCTGGAAAAATGTCTGTGGCGTATATTTTTTTGTGAATAATATTAGCTAAGATGTGGCCCACGCGGCCACAAATTAGAATTAGTTTAGGGCCATGTAACTTTTTATTTTAACAAACTCCATAGTCAAATTTAATTAAAATAGGATAAGGCATTTTTAGGATATTATTAAAACCCCGACTTTCTTTTTAAAGTTTAACACCCTGTATCTTAGAAACAAAGCATACCTGGACCTATGTTTAAATAAACTTTTTTTACAAAATTGGCTTACAAATATACCATTAGATTTTCTTGCCGCAATTAGAAAAGACCCTGTATATGTATTTTATTTCGCTTTACATATTTCTTTACCCTCTTAGTTTAAAAACTTTTGTATTCTTCTCGGAGTTTTATAATCCAACGTTTTACAACCTTTTATTTAACTTGCTGTAAATTCAATAGGCGCGTTTTGTTGCAGTCTTCTGGGTTGATAAAGAAACTGCTAGCAACAAAACGGTTTGAAGGAAAAAATTTAATGTCAATTGTAAAAAGGCGTCAACATAACCTTAAAGTAAAAAAAAACAAAGTTTGCAGCACCCACGGACGGTCCCAAAACGAAAAGATAAATGCCGTTATATAAATTAATTTAAATTATAAATATTTTGGGTGTTGTGAATATTCTTTTAGAAGAAGGAGGAATCATTGATGTATAAACAGCTGTCGGTAGGACTGGTGGCCGCAGAAACCGGTGGAATTTGCAAGAAAACGCTATTTTTGTACCATTCCGATTCCGGAATGGCAGCAATAAAACGCACCTTATGTCTCAATATGGCGAAGCATACAAGATGGCGGACTAATTATGTTTAATGCACTCCTATAATATGGGTATCAAATTAAAAGGTTTGCTGAGAGTAACTCAAAAACGTCACTCTTAATCCAATATGGCGAATAAGTTCTAAATACTTTCCTACAATATGGGTAAAATGTGGGTTAAACTTCGTTGCTCCAATCCGTCTGAATTCGCGGTAGATTGGGATTTTTGGAGTCCTAGATGCAAATACCTAATTATTGAATTACAGCTAGACTGTAAAAAACCCCAAAGAAATCTTTTAAGAAATCGCAGTGGCATAGAAACATAGTGGCTTCTTGTCCATGGATGTCCACTAGAATCTATTTATGTAGCCGCACTTGTTATTATTGCCCGATAATAATTTAATTAAAATTACAGATTTTTTTACATCTCCATAGTTGTCCTGCAACATTTGCTTTTTTGTAGACAATATTTAATACATATAGATTTGTCTGGAATGACTTAAAAACAGGCTTCATCCAGAGAGAGTTCCCAAACTTGTAAAATTATTAAGTATTATCATTATCTATGTTTTTTAATAAATTATGTATTTCCGTTAAAAATAGTTTGTTTACTGGACTTTTGTATGGATTTTTGTGTGGTGGCTATTTGTTTAAAATTATAGTGTTTTTTCCCACAAGAGGAGGCAGCCTTGCCGCTTGACCGTTCGACTTAAAGCGCCTGAGAAAAAAAGCCTATAGATCAAATTCCTTTCTCTCTTTCTTCGTGTACTCAAACAACTAGTTAAATCTTTTTTTAATCCCTAATTAAACCTAAGGCTAATACACACTTAATGAATCCACTTTCTTTTATCCATTCATAAATAGAATCAGACCCTTCCGACGTTGCCAAATGCTTTCCATAAATGCTTTCCATATTTTGCATGGTAACTGACGTTTGGTAGTCGTTTTTACTTACTTTTAGGACTTTATGTTATGCATTTACAATTTTCATATTTTTTATATTTTTTCTTAAAAATATGAGGAAAAACTGTAATTTTTACTTAATTTTATATGTGATGTTCAGTTTCATTAACTCGTTTTACCAATTTTACCCCACCCAGCACCCCTTTTCACTCCCCGGTCCCGTAAGTTTGTTTACTGATATTTTTTAAAAAACGGAATATTTTGGATATGCACCACTTACATTTTATTTAGAAGAGTGTCTACAATATGTAAGTATCGATAATTTTTAAAAACCCTTATAATAGCAGAAAACCGTATTAAACAATTACCGTTATTACCTAACAAAACCATACAATTTTTATTAAGTGAGGGCCTTTTTAAATTCCAAAATGAGAAAAGTTATATAATGCTTCTAGGTAGGTGATTTTCGATGTAAAAATATTGTCAAAACAGTATAATAGAGCAGTGAGGAAAAGTACATATCACACTAGTGTTGCAAAGTAAATATCACCCTAGTGTTGCAAAGTTCTCAATTGTTTTTTATTTTTCTGAACAGACAAACTTTATTTTTTTTTTTGGTGAATAATTTGTGGTCGTAAAAAAATAGTGTACAGTACTCGTGTGAAAATGACTTTCTTACACTCGTGGGTTTGTCGCACTCGGCTAACGCCTCGTGCTACAATATTCCCACTTGTGTGAAATTAGTCATTTTACACACTTGTAATGTAATATACTATTTGTTATTAGTTTCATTACACAATGTGTTGTCCATGTAAGGTGTACTACACCTATTAAACCTAACAATATTTTCTGTGTAACAACCGGATAATCCCGCAATTACAACAATTTAATATTGTTTTTCGTTTAATAATAATTTTTTTAGTATAATAATGACGTTATTAGAGGCAGACATAAACAACTTTGTAATGGAGTTTTTATTGCAAGCCATTAGGACATGTTTAACATTTATATCACCTTTTATGTTAAAACATTTTAAATAAAAGTAGTTTATTATACACTAGAAATTTAAATATAATATTATTTTTCTTAGTTTTAAATTTGAAAAAGGTTCCTGAACTTCTATTAACCTCATTAAAACAAAATAATACTATACACGCAACATTATAGATTCACCCAAAAACTATTTATAAAATTAAATTTTAATACGCATATGTGTTTTATTATTTTAGGAATTTTTAGTATTTAATGAGCCAAATAAAATTTTGAGCTGGGCATAATTGCATCGTTAAAATTTGATCGATTTATCGTTTTTCGACTAAAACAATAAAAAAAAGATTTTATTTCCACTTTTCCGTTATTAGGTATACATTACACCAAAATTCATGTTATGTAAGTAGGAAAGAACATTTTCAATTTTTTTAATAGTTATCGTTAGTATTTATACATATGGAAAACAAATTATGCTTAATTTTATTAAAAAGTTATTCTTTATAAAAAGTTCTGCATGGCCTAAAACCTAAAATGCAATCATTAGATATTAATTTCTTGCAGTAATATATAAATTCCGTTTTACAGTCGGCAAGTTCTTTCTGCAATTTTCTTGCAGCAACAAAAAACTTGCTGCTAGTTTATTGCAGATTCGGTTTACAGTCGGCATTTCGCTTTTTAATATTGCAAAAATAGGGCAAGGTACCAACGTGCAAAAATGTGAAAAAAGTTAGAACCTAACTTAGCTATTGACCGGTATTTAGAAAAGAGCCACCGCGGCTACAATTTGCCTCATTAATGCTGCCGCTACCCTCCTGGGGGATGAAAATTTAAAAAAAAGCAAGAAAGTGGTGGTCCCTCAACTAGTAACTTTGGGTGGGGTTGGTACCACTAAAATAACCAAATTTTTCCCAGACTTGCAGTTGCAACTGTAAGAAAAATCGGTCCAACTGGTAAAGTTGCAAGTCGCAATAAAGTTGCAGAATACGACGCCAAAAATCAGCTGCTTGCGTACTGCGCATGCCTACCACAAGTTTCTTGCAAGTTGCAGAAAGAACTTGCCGAATGTAAAACGGACTTAAGGTATGTCAAAAAATATAAAATTTGCTCAAGAGGAAAATCCCTTATTTTTTATAATAATCAAAATTTTTATAGGGAAAAGATGTTTATAAAAATACCTTTTAAATATGCATATTGTTTTATTTAAAAGTAAAAATATTTTTCTGCGATAACGAGCGCTTCTGTGATTTATCGGTGGTTTGACAGCTCTTAAGCTTTCTTTACATATTACGTTTCGAAATAAGTATACACTAATGAACAAACCTAAATTTTCACCCTCAAGCATAAAAAAAAGTTTTTTCCAAAAATAAACAAGTTTGCATATTTAAATATTATTTTTAAACCTAGATACATTTTCTTAGCGAAATGTTTTGTTATAATGAAAAATAACTACTACTTTTGAACAAAATTCATATTATTTAGACATACCTCGTATACCACTGCAAAAATTAATATGTGAATATTGCATTTTAGGTTTTAGATCATGTAGAATTTTTTATAAAGAATACCTTTTTTAACACGCTTTTATTAACTTGGGTTGTAACTATCTATCCATCTATCTATCCATCTATCTATCCATCTATCTATGAATGTAACGGAATCTTTGAGCCTAATTTTAACCAACTTCCAGCTATTCGATTTCTTTGAAACTTTGCACACGTATTAAGGACCCATGACAATGCAATAATCTGCAAACAGTATCCCGTTATCCTGGTTTGGATCGCCAGGAAAAAAAATCCATTATATTTTTATAACCACTGCTTGATACCACCAAGTGTCATCTGTCACCTGTACGTCCCAGTGGTACCAACCACCGGCCATTTCAAGAGTTCGATCTGAATCGATTTTACTCAAATTTTATATTAGGTTATTTTCAGAAAGTCCATCTGAAAAACTTTGCTACTCTTGACAAAATGGCGAAAAAATTTTTTAGTGGGTTGCCATCTGTTGGCAACATTCCAAACTTTTATACATACATAAATGCATATCGAACTAAAAATGAAAAATAAATAATAGTTTAAAAAAACTAAAAAACACGCTTTTATATGCAACCGAACTAAAAATTAGAAAATAATTTTTCATTAAAAAAAATATTGTCACTTCATAGTAAAAAGCGTGGGGTGCAATTTACTATTTTTTCATAACTTTTCCATCATAGATATTGGCAAATATAATAATTATAACATTTAATATATTAAGCACCCCACGCTTTTTACTATGAAGTGACAATATTTTTTTAATGAAAAATTATTTTCTAATTTTTAGTTCGGTTGCATATAAAAGCGTGTTTTTTAGTTTTTTAAACTATTATTTATTTCTAAACTAAATATTATAAAAAAGTTTTACATGTGCGAACTTAAGTAGACACGCTGTAATATTTTTAAATTTTAAAGATGTATTTCAATTATTATTTCGGAAAAAGAGAAAAAAACACATTATGTATTTTCTTAAAACTAAGCTATTTTAAAATAACTGGTCCATTACTCATAAAAATCATAATTAAAAAGAAAACACGACCCATTTTTACTAATTTGTGTTTACATTTCTGTAATTACTTTTGAGCTTCTACCGCAACCAGCATGTGAAAACCGACTTAATTTTATCTAAATTTTTAAATTATTTTATTTTTTGGGGCGCGACATCTAAAAATAAAACGTACTTTAAAAATACACCCGTAGTTCAATTAGGAAATCGCCTAAAAATATTTTTGTTACTACAGTGGGCGTCATTTAAATCTAAAAAAATATATGCTCAACTGCACGTTGCATAACAATTATTATTACTCTATAAGTAAGAATAGAAGTGTGTCCTCGACAGATTGGTTGATGATGCTCAATGCCAAACGTAATCTGACATAATATAAAATGTATTGTTATATTTTGTAAACAATAATTGTATAATGATATTAGTAAATTAAATCCTTTAAGTTCAAAAAGATTATTGTTATAGACAATAACTGTACAAGGTGACACAAGATGTTGTTATAGTTTGAGCCAGACATAATTTATTCTAAAAGCAATGCCGCAAAATACCACTGATCTGAAAAATAATAAGGATAAATACAGCAAAAGTGACAATAACCCCTACGTGGGCACTGCGCAGTACACTTGTGGGCATGCGCACTAAAAATTTACAGACTAGCGGAAAACAAACAACAGGACCGGGTTTGGAAATTTGGTAAACGAGGGTTTTTGGGGCGCTAATCACGACTTTTTTTTTGGAAACGTTTCGTTCTCAAGATATTCATCATCAAAGTTGAAATTCAATTCTTAGTTTCACTCTATTCCGCCTTCTTTTTGCACAAAATTCTTGATATAACACCTAACAGGCACACAATATTATATAAACATCTTTAAAAAAAAAACTTTTTTAGTTATTTTACACGTTTTTTTCATTAAATTCCAAATCTTTTACCCCTAAAACGCTACAACCATGCATAAACCTATGTGTATAATGGTTTCAGACATGGCGACTTGATTTAAAGCAAACTTTTTATATTAATAAAGAAAGGCTAAAAACCAATAAGAAAACATGTTTTAAAAGGGTTTTTATAGTTAAATAAAATATTGTGTGCTAATTTAGTGTTACATCAGTAACTTAGTGCAAAAAAGGGAATTATAGTAAAAATTAGAACAGTTTGGCCATGATGACGAATATCCCAAGATCGAACTGTTTCCGAAAAAAAAATAGATTCGTGATCAGCGCCCCAAAAAACCAAGGTATAGCAAATTTCGTCAAAATCGGAGTGGCCGCAACTTTCTAGACAATTACCTAATTTTATTTCTTGGATATATACACATATTTAAATATTTTATTTTAAGTTTGTACTCGTCTTCCATAGAAGTCCCTAAAAATTAAACCGGTTTAGATATTGGGTACTTTTTTTGTCTTGTATAATTTAGTATACGAGAGTGCTTTGAAGCACTAATCTCAACTTGAATTTTGTTTTTTGCTGGACCCTCTTTGACTAAACCTTAAAACTGCACGATATTTTTTGCGTTATTATCTTTCTTCTTAAAACTACTTTGACACAACAAAACTAAATCAATTGGTATTTGATTTATTTTATCATAAAACCAATTAATTTTGGTGTAACTAGTTTGAGGACTCAATTTATACACTGTTATTTCACTTTCGCTGCCGTAGCAGTTTTCGTTCAGTTCAATAAATACCAAATGACCAGTGGCGCCTTTACCAAAAGGCTGAGTAGGCTGAAGCCTATGGCGGCATTTTTAGGGGGCGGCAGACGTTTTTGCTCTTCAAAAATATTTCTGAAGGAAAAAAGAAGAAGAAAGGGGCGGCGAAAATAAAATAGCCTACGGGCGGCAAACATGTAAGTGCGCCTCTGCAAATGACTAATAACGGTCGACCGTAGATGAAAGGTTGGTTTTTGGGCGGCTGACGGCGTCAATTTTACCTGGCGTTTACAATCGGAAAATCCCAAATTATCATGAGTGTGGCCCTGTTGCTATGTAGGTAAACATTTTCAGTGTTCCAACCACTATATTTATTAAAATACTGCAAATTTTGTCAATGTTCTCAACACTATATTGGATTTTAATTGAAAAACACTAACTTTTATGAGAACTGCGCATGTGCAAAGGTGTACAGCAACTCTCCCAGTGTGGGGTCAAAAATTCGTGCGCAGGTCTATTGAAAATTTATGGGGAACATTTTCTATTAGCTATCCGCTTTATTTTTCAGATCATTGCAAAATACACAAAAAATGATAAAGTAAACACACCTTTTTCCAAAGCACATAACAGAGCCTCATTACACATTTTTTAGACAAATAAAAAAAAGCTAAAACACGTATTCTACAAATTCGTACATTCGTTCTTTTTCATCTCTGCCCTCCCATAAAACATGACTCGGGCGTAAGGAATTAGAACTCGTGTGGTTTAATATTTTTGCTGCATTACAATCATTGTTCACAAAAGGGTAATGTAAACATATGATTTTTGGCCAACTTTGCGGCACTGCTTTCAGAATGAATTATCTCTGGCTCAAACAATACCCTATTTTTTTAAATAATTTTTTATAAAGTGAATTTTAATTTAAACGGCCACCCCGTATA
Source organism: Listronotus bonariensis (assembly GCA_014170235.1). Taxonomy (NCBI): domain Eukaryota; kingdom Metazoa; phylum Arthropoda; class Insecta; order Coleoptera; family Curculionidae; genus Listronotus; species Listronotus bonariensis. The sequence goes on along the minus strand of JACEGR010003210.1, from coordinate 56,885 downwards.
ATTCCGATATTTGTACAAAAAAATGAAACATGTCCATTTAATCCCCCCACTAGCACAAACGTCAAAAACTTCAAATGGGGAGGGGTCACGTAATACCTTATCTTAAAGGGTTTTAAATTGTCTTTTTAATAGTTTTTAGTTTTTCAAAATGGGATAAGTAGTTTCCGAGAAAATTTACCCCTGTACCTAGCTCCTAAAACTTTTTAATTTGGTAAAATATCAAAATAAAATTTGGGGTACGTATGTTAGGTATATCACATAAATGTGCGTTGTTTCACAAATTAAGTTAATTTCTATCACTTCCGGTTTAGTCGGAAAAGACCTTAACCTTCTTCTTATTTTAATTGAGATACTTAAAATTATTTTGCTAATAATAGAAAATTACATTTCAAGTACAATGACACTGAATTTACTTCTTTTGACATCTTACCTCTTTACCACCTTATTATATGGAGCAATATATTGTAGATATTCTTCCTTGACCTCCACGTTCCCCCGATTTGTCCCTCATAGAACAGGTATGGGACATGATAGGGAAGTTCCTTAAGAGATTAGAGCGCAATTTCCAGAAGGACATCGAGCATTTAATTAGAAGCATGCCGATGCCCAGGGCATAGATAAATTTGCGTAGCTACTTATTTTGGGCACAGAAGTATTGAGTCTAAATTCTCAGTGTGTGTTTATGATTATATTCATTATTAAAATGATTTTTTTTCCCAGGGAGCCGTCTGCATGTCCGGTGGCACTGCAGCCTGAAGGCTTATTGTACCAAACTCCCGTTTTATTGTACCCATTCCAGTACCCTAGTTCCTTGAAGAAGGCGGTATAGGTCTGCTGGGTGCGTACCATATGTTTCCGGGGGCACTCTAATATCCCCGAAGATTGCCTGTCTTTTGTGATCCAGTGCCTCACACTCTGACAGTATGTGGGATACTGTTTCGGTCTCTGCTCCACATAATCTGCAGTCCAGATCTCCGTTGTATAATCCCATTTTATTTAGGTGTTCTTTCACTGGAGCATGTCCGGTGAGGAAACCTGTGATCGTTCTTAGCTGATTCCTACCCATTTTGAGTAGTTCTTTAGCTCTTTTTGTGCATGGTCCACTGATGTATATTTTCCCATGCATGTGTTGAGGAAGCCTTTCCCAGTGCAGTCTTTGCTGGTCCTTTACCCAGTTTTGTACCGCACTCCGGAAGGTGCTCTTTGGCACTCCAAGGACTGGTTCTGGCCCGACGTATGTCGTGGCTGACCCCTTCTAGCCAGTTCGTCTGCGTTTTCATTGCCTCGAATTCCGCAATGCCCTGGCACCCACATCAACCTCGTGTTGTTGCGTTCCGCCAGTTCCCTGAGTTCCTCGAGGCATTCTAGTACCAGCCAAGACGATACCTTGGGATTAATTAGTGCACCAAGGGCTGCTTGACTATCCGTAAGAATGTTGTTTGTACAATTTGTGCGGGGCCTTTGGTTGTTAATCCTGGCACATTGTAAGATCGCAAAAATTTCTGCTTGAAATACAGAGGCGTGGTTTCCCAGTGGAAAGGTCAAACGAGTGTTTCCCATCTCACTGTAGACACCTGCTCCTGACCCTTCTTCGGTTTTGGACCCGTCCGTATACCAGGTTTGACCTCGAAGAGAGAGTCTGAAATTTTCGTTTGCCCAGTTCTCCCTTGGGTGTATTGTCACCTGAAAGGGTCTTCTGGGTACGATTTGTGGGGTCATATAGTCTGTCCTCATATCCATTATGGGACTCCTTATGATATTTTTTATTTTCATGTGTCCTGATCTGACTTTTGTGTTGCTCAGGTTGTGTTTCACAGGTTGTGTTTCAGTCTGTATACCCCCATTCTCGCCTCCCCTTCTAAAATGATTAGATTTTCGTGTTTTGTTTTACGCCAAAGTGTCATCACTTAACAGCAAATAATATTGTAAGTATTGTATATAAAATAGCAAAATTTGGTCAAGTAGTATATTATTGTAATCAATGAGACCATCATCAGCTTAAGTGTTTAGCAAAAAATGTAACAAATTTCTGACCTTTTAATTATAAAATATAAATTGCACTACTACCATATTCAGATATAAATTCCTACCCATGTTTTACCAAGCATTACTCGTGACAATTTGCACGTGTACATGTAAATGCATTTGACGTCACCGTACCGGTATAACGGTAAACTAAAAGAATTTCCATTCACATAAAATAAAAAAATTTCGAAATTAATTTGCCGTATACTAATGAGATCAGAAATAGTCATTTTATCGGGCAATAATAACAAGTGCGGCTACATAAATAGATTCTAGTGGACATATTTAGGTCAGTTAACTTTAAAAGAGACACGCCCTAATTTTAATTGTCTATTACATCCCACGAATCTTTTACGTTTCGGATTAGTAGCTTGTGTAAAAAAACTAAATCTAAAATCATTCATTAGGCGGTTTTAAAATAACTTTTTTCGACGACCGAAAGGCTTTTTTTGGGTTGATATTTATTGTAATTCCTTTTTCATATATTACATAAAAATTGGAAGTAAAAAAACTAATTTAAAAACAAGCTCTTATTAAAATAAACAAAAAACACAAAAAGCTAATACAAAAAGACAAAAATCCAGCCACCACTACATAAACAGCCGGTTTTTGCCAACCCTGGAAATATAAGGGCAAAGGAAATAGATGTATAGTCTGTTTAAAGTTTTATGCTATGTTGGTATGATCTTCTAATAAAATAAACCCTTTAAGATAAGAAAATCCCTTACAATTTACAGAAGTTAAAGGAACACTGTCCTATTATTACTTTTACAATAAGATCCTGGTCTCCGGACTACCGTTAATCGTTTTATTGGTCTTTTTTAGGGTTTATTTTTATTAGTTGATTATGCCGACGAAGCTTATTTCTCTAAAAATTCTATAGAAGTAGGGTTAAGCCCTAGATATGTGTTGATTGTCGCTCGACTAACTGAGCTTATTTTGTCCCTTTGCCTTTAGGTTTTAATATTTAAACTTTACTGATACCAGTTAAGAATAGAACTATTTTTTTATTCTTAATTGGTAATTGTATTTGAGAAATATTATCACTTTTCAAAAATACATAGACATACATACAGTGTGTCTACGTACGTTGGCGTCATATTGGAAACTTTTTATTATAAATTTTTCGAAAAAAAAGTTATTCTTTATAAAAAGTTCTGCATGGTCCAAAACCTAAAATACGATCTTCAGATATCAAAGTGTGTCAGTTATCTACGAGGTTTGGCCAAAAATGTAATTTTTGCTCAAGAGTAAAGTACATGTATTTTTGCTAATATCGCAAATTGTTATAAAGAAAAGATGTTTAGAAATAAACATTATTTTTATTTAAGCAATTTTGTGTATTTCCATTTTTTCTGCGAAAATCAAGAAAATTTAGGTTTGTACAATAGTGCATTGTACACGCCTTTTGTTTTAATAACAGTAAATTTTAAAAGTTTATTTAAAACTGTCCTATGCCATTTAAAATCATGAAATGTAGTGCACTAATGTAGAGACCTAAATTTTTAGCATTATCTCAGGGAAAAAACATCAAATATATTTTAGTTTTTTTTAAATAAACAAAAATGCATACCTATTTGGAAGTAATTTTTAATTCTAAACACTTTTTCTTTATAACAGTTTTTGATATTTGCAAAAATACAGGTACTTTACTCTTAAGCAAAAATTTCATTTTTGGCTACACCTCGTAGATGACTAATATGACTAAAATTTGATATCTAATGGTTGCTTTTTAGGTTTTGGACCATGCAGAAATTTTTATAAGAAATAACTTTTTTCGTGAAATCAATAATAAAAAAGTTTTCCACATGACGCCAGCTTACGTAGACACACTGTATAACTGTTAAATATTTTCTTCAAAAATTTAAGCTCCCAATATTTTATAATAATTAATATATTTTTTTTTTATACAGCAAAGTCGGTCTATAGAAGGTCACGACATTCAGCCATATTGCTTTGACGTGTTATGACGTCACATGTCCCATTTTTCGGCCATGTTGTCCAGTGCCGGAGATATACAGTTTACTGTATTAGTAGAACAACCGTTTACACACCAGTTTTTAATTGTTATTAAGGTGTAAATTCTTTTACTTTAAATAAAAAACATTTGGAATTACATCTTTCAACAAATATCACTTCCAAAACAATGCAAAATGAAATGCGCTAATTCCAGACGCCACTGGATTGATCTTCAGCTTTGATTTTTACCCAGTCTTGCCAACTTTTCTCCGAGAAGTGCCCTTCCTTGCGTCTCCGACCTCGAACCGCCTAAAAGTTGAGGATATGTCGCAACCTTATAAATATAAACTGACCTTGGTATACAGTGTGTACAGAAAAATATGGGAAATCTCCTGAATATGAAAAAAAACACTTAAAAAAATATGCCTTTTTTAGTGCTTTGACAGCGTTGATAAAGAGAAGAATGAGCAAAAAGATAGAGGAATAAATAGCCCTCATAAAAAAAAATAGAATAACTACCGGTTTAGTGACTTTTATTTCGCAATATTGGAAACATTTACTTCTGTTGGTAACATCGTTTGACTGCTGCAACCGGCCAATGATGACCGAATAAACGAGACCGCCATATTGAAAAATATATTTGCATGAAAAGTGACAATGTTACCAACAGTAGTAATTTCTAGTAAAAAAAGGTACCATTAAATTGTCCAAGCACGATCCGCCGTTTTATTGTTCAGACTGAAACGAAACGAACTAGGTATTCTAGTTTTTTTATGAGGGGTGTGCTAGAATATAGATGTTATGGCACTCAAAGGACTTAATGTTATATGAAAAAAAGTTTATTAAAAGAACTTATGGAATTCAATTCACTTATTTTTATCATGTCCTGCAGAATTCCCACATTTTCATTAGAAAGAAGTTTTTGTTTTAATTTCTTTTTTAACATGTTTTATTTTGGTTTCAGAAATATATCAAGAGGATACAGTACAATTATGCACCATAACCATACCGCAACAAACTCCAAAGCCTGCTTTACTGCAACGCTTCGGAAAGTCACCGTCCGTGTTCGCAATTATTCGGTTTAAATCGGATCCGGTATTCCACAACGACATCATAAATCGGGCTTACTCGTTAACTGCCGGGATCTGTCGCCGTTCGTCGGCGCGCCTCGGCTGTCGCGGTGACGTCACCAAACATGGCGACCACGGCGCGGCGCCGCCCGGGAGGGAGCGGCGACTCGGCAGAAGATGATATTGCGGCCATCGCTAAACAGATTTCGGATACTGCCGAGGTTATTTATCAGAATTGGAAGTCCAGGAATTTGGCACCGACGGAATTGCTATCATGTCATGGAGCAGTGGAAACTGCAAAGCTTGGGTAAGTGTAAATAAAAAATCTGTAATTTTTTCCTGAAATCGACATTTAACTTTTGTAAACCATGAGACCATAACTGGAAAGATACATTTTAAATAGATCATTATGGACTCAACAAAACTTGACTGATTAAAATTAAATTAAATGTTCTTACAGTTATTTTTTTATTGATCTTAATGATAACTAAAAACTACTTCTTGAATCCGAGCTATACAGTAAAAATTTAAAATCTACCCCCTCCGTTTTTGAAAACGTTTTCGAACCGTTCGATATATTATTGTAATAAAATTTAAAAGAATACCTAATATGTAAGGAAGATCATATTTTTGACATATCAGTGACAACTCTTAATGTCAAGAAGATAGATAGCTGGGCACACTTTCTTAATATTTTTTTATTGGAAATGGCGATTAAATGATACCTCATACTTAAGCTCATAGCATTGTCCAGTTTTAAAAACCTTTGGTTCAGAAATTTTTGTTCAGAAATTTTTGGATAAACACCAAGAGTCTACGTTATAACTACCCCTGTGTAAAAAACACTTTTTTACCTATTAGATGTCACAATTGACTGTGGCACATGGGCGTATATAATAGAGGGGGTTGGGGGTTTGAACCCTTCCCCCTAGCATGGCGAAGTAGGGACATTTGTAGAAAAAAATCCTCTTTAAGTTTACCTACTTATTTTTCTTGAGTTTTTGATGTTCATTTGTTTCTTTTTTATGCTCAAAAAAATAATAGATAAAAAAATGTGAAACTTTTATTCTGGATGTTTTTTTCTATCCTTCTTTCTTATAGTTAAAAGTAGGTGGAAAAATATAAATGAAAACCCTGTACCTTTATAGATAAATATACTAAGGAATTTTTTTTAAGGAGACTGTTCGTGCTTCCGAGATACTGGGCCGGACTCTCAAATCGCGATTGTGCGAAAATCTGTGTTTTAAAGTAGTATTTTTAGTTGTAACTTAGTTAAGAAATTGATAACTTGCTTTCTTACTTGATTGTAGTTGTTTAAAGACGCAATATGTGACTCTTGTTGTTTATTTCTGTTTACAAGTAGCATTTTTAAAGCTGTATAAATCTATTTATTTAAGCTAAATTTAAAATATTTAAAGTCCGAACCCGATCGCGCGATCTATCGACTTCAATAAACTTGCCGCCGAAGGAATTATCGATGGAATCTACTATACTTGGTCATTCGGTGTTAAAAAAAGTATTTTTTATAATTTCTGCTTTAAAGATGAAATTTGTCCGGGGTAGTGTCATTTTTTTATCCCGGTAACCCAAAAAGTCGCATATAGGCGTCCACCACCAATATTCTATAAAAATCCACGTTTTTCTTGTTGTCTTTCCACGCTGAATTTAAATTTTGAACTTGCTCATGCGTCAGAAGTGACAAAAATTTGTTAATGCCCTAACAGCACAAACATACTAAAGACGTCTTAAAGACACTATGGTCAGACATCAAGACATCTTTAAGACATCGAATGTTACAAAAAAACATCTTAAAGACGTTTTCAAGCATATGGACATGAACAGGACGTCTTTAAGATGTCTGTTTTTGAGACGTTTTTTAACACGCTTTTATTAACTTGGGTTGTAACTATCAATCTGGCTATGTAACGGAATCTTTGAGCCTAATTTTAACCAACTTCCAGCTATTCGATTTCTTTGAAACTTTGCACACGTATTAAGGAAACATGACAATGCAATAATCTGCAAACAGTATCCCGTTATCTTTTTTTGGATCGCCAGGAAAAAAAATTCCATTATATTATAAAAACAACACCTAGGGTGCCATCTGTTGGCAACATTTCAAACTTTGCTATTAAATGAAGAAGAAATTTTTTAGTTTTTACACAATTTGGTTAGTTGCACCATTGGTGTTCAATTTTTATGAACAATAAAAATATAGGGTTAGTTGCACCATTGGTGTTCAATTTTTATGAACAATAACAGTTAATAAATGCCGTTAACACGCTTTTATTAACTTGGGTTGTAACGATCTGGCTATGTAACGGAATCTTTGAGCCTAATTTTAACCAACTTCCAGCTATTCGATTTCTTTGAAACTTTGCACACGTATTAAGGAAACATGACAATGCAATAATCTGCAAACAGTATCCCGTTATCTTTTTTGGATCGCCAGGAAAAAAATTCCATTATATTATAAAAACAACACCTAGGTTGCCATCTGTTGGCAACATTTCAAACTTTGCTATTAAATGAAGAAGAAATTTTTTAGTGGGTTGCAATATATTGGCAACGGTCCAAACATTGCCTGGATTGCCATCTGTTGGCAAAATTTCAAACTTTGCTACTTAATGAAGAAGAAATTTTTAGTGAGTTGCAATCTGTTGGAAAAATTTTAAAATTTGCCACTCTTGTTAATTAAAAAAATTTTCGCCATTTTGTCAAGAGTAGCAGAAACTAAAAAATGAAAAATAATTAATAGTTTAAAAACTAAAAAACACGCTTTTATATGCAACCGAACTAAAAATTAGAAAATAATTTTTCATTAAAAAAATATTGTCATTTCATAGTAAAAAGCGTGGGGTGATAAATATATTAAATGTTATAATTATTATATTTGCAAACATCTATGATGGAAAAGTTATGAAAAATAGTAAAATGCACCCCACGCTTTTTACTATGAAGTGAAAATATTTTTTTAATGAAAAATTATTTTCTAATTTTTAGTTCGGTTGCATATAAAAGCGTGTTTTTTAGTTTTTTTAAACTATTAATTATTTGAAAGATGGATTAAAGATGTCGTTTCTAAATATTCAGACGTTCAGGCATAATATGTACATAAACATGACGTCTTTAAAATGTGGTGTGCTGTCTGGGTGCTATACAAAACCATCTATCAATTGTTGAACTCATTAGTAAGAGTACAGAATATTAGCATAATTTAAATCGAAAATATTGCAAATTTAGTGCAAAAATATTGCAAATTATGTTTTTGAAGATTTTTTATAACTTGCCCTAATTTTGAATAAAACAACTTTTTTATAGCTCAAATTAAAGAAAACATTGCCAGCTTTAAAATGAAATCCTAACCGTAAGGAAAATATTGTTGGTAACAAAGTTATGCACCGAATGTTAGGAACCTTACTTGTATGAGAGCGCGTTAACATGAGTGAGATTTGCAATACATGGAAACCATTATTAATTTTTTTAACTTTTATTTTAATAAGTTAACTTACTTGAACAACTGACTAACAACCTTCCTATTTAAATTTATAAAATGCATTATTAAAACCGACCAATTTAACTACTTAAATTATGTATCATCAGTCACCTTTCAAACTTTGCACCTTCCTAAGAGTGGAAAATAGCTTCGCGGGAATATTAAATCGATTCCCTACCCCTGGGGGATTGAACACAAAGCTTCTCGTCTATCGTTTTAACATAATGCAACAAGGGCCTGAGTAAATGGAATTTCTCCCCACACATGCACGGTAAAGTTAACATATAAAAATTCTTAAAAGGTGAATAGCCTGCTAAAATTGATTATTATATTTTTTCAGTGGCTTGCAGCAAAAATATTTATCAAAAAACAAAAAACTAAAGAAGCTGTAATAATTCAAAACAATCAGAATGTGTCAAAATTTGACATTTTCAATATCTATACTTTGGCCACTTTATATTGAAAAGATACGTCGGAGATACCGTTTTTTTATCTTATGACAATCCACGAGGGCTGAAAGCCTAGATACTAACATACCGTGGGTGTTTAAGGCAGGATAAGAGGGAGTTTGTTGACACGGGATTTAAATACTTGAAGATTTGGGGGATGGAAAGACCTCCGCTGGCAGTAGGTTCCGCAGTCTAGAAACTCTAGAGATAAAAGAACGAACGAAATGGGAAGTTCGGGGCCTGTCCAATTGAACCTTATAGGGATGCATACGCGCGGCACCACGAGTTTCTCTGTTGGGAGCTGCAAGAGGAGGGACTATACTGGATAATTCGTCCGAGCAGAAACCGTAAAAGTATCTATAGAAGAGCGATAGATCTCCTACAGCTCGACGATGGGCAAGAGAAGGAAGTCTTTGAGTAAGTAAAGGATCATTAATAAGACGAACAGCCCTTCTTTGAATGGCATCAAGAATGCTGAGGGTTGTAGGGGATGCCATTACCCAGATGTGAGAACAATATTTCAGAGAGGGTCGAATTTGGGACACATACAAAGTGTATAAATTGGTAGGAGAAAAATACTTTTGGCTCGGAAAAGAAATCCAAGCTTTTTGAAGCCGCGGTGGCTATAGATACAATGTCTTTATGCCACTTAAGGTTATTCTCAAATGTGACGCCCACAAGGTTAAATTTGTCCCCGCTCTGCAAAACCTGGCCACTCATAAGCAAAGGATGAGTGTTTGATGATTTTTTCGCGGCAAGGAACATGATTGTGTTTTGGATGCATTAAATTGAACGAGATTTTTGGCGCCCCAATCCAATATGAAATTGAGATCTTGTGAAAGAGATATCTGCATCGCCCTGCGGTTGCTTTCCAAGTCGGGTTGAGAGATTGGTTTAGGAACCTGAAAAGTGGAGTGAAGGGTAATATCGTCAGCATAACTATGAATGGGATTGGTTGTGGAAGAAAGAAGGTCGTTGATGTAAAGAAGAAACAAAGTTGGTGCTAGTACTGAACCCTGAGACACTCCAGCATTAATTTCGTGAAAGCTTGAAGAGTGGCCATCAACAATGACTGATATAAGTCGATTAGAAAGATAACTGGAGAGCCAAGAGCAAAGTTTAGTTGGAAGACCGTAGGAGGGAAGTTTATTAAGAAGTGCGTCATGCCAGACTTGGTCGATGGCTTTAGATATATCAAGAGCAACGATCTGGGACTCACCTAGAAACTCAAGATACTTGTTCCAGTTGTGTGAAACGAAGGAAAGAAGATCTGCTGTACTCTGTCTCTTGTGACGAAATCCGTACTGCCTGTAAAATTTTATGTTTTTCTAAATACCTAAGAATTTGCGAGTTAATGGATTTCTCCATTACTTTACAAAGCATTGAGAGGAGTGAAATGGGTCTATAGTTGGATGGAAGAGATTTAGATCCTTTCTTGGGAATAGGCTGGACACGTGCAGCTCTCCAGCTGTCTGGAAAAATACCTGTGTAATAAGAAATTGGAAAGAGCCTGGTTAAAATAGGTGCAAGTTCAGGAGCACATTTTTAAAACGATTGCTGGTATTCCATCTAGCCCAGACGATTTCTTGGTGTTAAGAGAAGAAAGGATACGCTTAATGTGTTTTACCTTAAAAATAATATTGGGCATTTTGTGAGGAACTGGGGGAATAGTTGGAATTGGATGGTTGACAGGTGGATGAAGGGTTGAATTGGCAGCAAATTATTTAACAAATAGTTCGGCATTTCCTTTAGATGTAGAAATAATTTCATCTTCCAAAGTTAATGGTGGAAAAGAACTGGTACAGAAATTTCTACTGATGTTTTTGGCAAAGGACCAGAAAGATTTGCTGCCATTTGAGCAAGAAAGTACTTTGTTTTTTATACGGTTATCAAAGGAGTCTTTGGCTTCTGAGATTGTTTGGTGGTAGTGGTTTCTTGCTTCAATGCTGACCTGTCGGTTTTCTGGACTAGGATCCTGTAGAAACTTCTTGTGAGCCTGAACTTTTAAAATTCTAGCTTTGTCACATGTTTTAGTGAACCAAGGTTTGTGATTAGAGGGTTTGATAGTTTTCTTGGTGTGAGGTACATAGGTTTCAACGCCCAATAAAATTGACTCGGTCAGTTGCTTACAGCACCGTTATACAAAATCAATTTGAAGCGGTTTTTATTCTTAACCAAAGTAACCAATTCAAAATGCAGATTTTAAAAAACACCATTACTGCCACAGCACTGACGCATATATAGGTTTTTATGGGTGGGGGGAAAAGCGGGGGTTTGACGACCAAAAGAAAAAAATTAGGTATCAAAAATTTTTAAGACCAAAAAAAAAAATAAAAAAAAGGTCCTCGCTATCAAAAACCATCTCATTTTACTGATTTTTCTACCTCCACATGTTCTCTTTTCTTCTTCCCCTATGCTAAGGGGGGTCGACATAACCTTTATTAACTTTTTTTAAATGGGATACCCTGTATACTATGTTACGATTAAATAGGTCCTTTAAAAAGCTTTACAAAAATACCACATTTGATATTATCTGTCTTTATTAGTTTCGAAAATATGGTCATTTAAATATGGGTATAATTTCCATTACCTCTTTAGTCTCGCCTTAGGGCCGTAGGTAGGTATAATAGAAATTATAATAATATTATCTATTTTTCAGATTTAGGTTGTCATATTTCAAAAACTATTAAAGATGGATATATCAATTGTCGTATATTTTTAAAGATTTCTACATACATCCTAACCCACGATCTCCCTCCATGTGGCATCGTCTCCGACTCCCTAAACTCCCTACTCCTCATAAAATCCCCACAGCCAAGACTACCCCTCCTTAACCTGATCTTTTACAATCTTGAAAGACTCCTAATCATGAATAAGAGAATCGATTTCATCTGGGTACTAAGCCATGTGGGCATTGAGGGTAATGAAAAAGCAGATCATCTGGCCAAAAACCCCTCAAATACATCTTACTCTCGCTACTCTTTCTCGCCGACAGACATAAACAAATTCACAGATAACGTAATTAAATATTCCATACAACTGGAGTGGGACCTGCTCGATAAGCCCAACAAACTACAAGAAGTTAAAGAACTCTTCTTTGAGAAAACCGACCTGTCTACATACTCTAGCAGGCATCTGAAAATCATGGCTAGATTAAGAATGGGACACACAAAACTGACTCATGGCTTCCTAATGGACAAATCAGACCCCCTCATGCCCTGACTGCCAAACTATTCTAACAATCAAACACATTTTTGAAGAATGCCCCAAATACAAAAGATCGCTCATGATTCACAACATCACTGGTTCACTAAAGGAAATACTTAAATACAAAAACACGCTCAAAATTCAGTCCTTTTTGAAAGATGCAAACCTAGAAGACAAAATACAGGTTTGGCGAGTTGAATCTAACGGATTGCGTTTTAATGTATTAGACACTAATAGATAGAGAGTAGACAGAGAACGACTGCATAGGTAACCGCCCACCGATAGCGACGGCGATTCCCCGTTCTGCTGGGGTCCGCTCGATGTGAATGTAAATTTCGGCTGCCTCGCAGTGCACTTTAGCAAGCGCTTGGAGATGGGTAGGTCATCCTCAAATAAAGTATTGGAATTTCACGCGCTCAAAACGGCCGACAACTTCTTCTGCACTCTCCGCACGACAATACCATTTAATGATATTAATCTTTTGTTCAACAGTGAAGACCATTTTTACTTTATTACTGTATCCGCCTTCGTACCAAAGGTTAAAATAAATTGTAAACATGATCGGCTAACACGTACTTGGTATGCGAAGAATTGCAACCGAACTTTGACCGGACTGATAAGCGCAACGACGACGCGATAGCCGCACAGGGTGGAGCCAATAAGTTTGTTCTCGCTCTACTCCGTCTTTTTCTTACACATTGCCCAAAAATCATATTCGAAACTTTTCAAGCGCCGAACGTGTATAAAAGCTCATTCCTGGACACTAAAAAGCCCAAGAGGCTGCTGTGTCCTAAATTAATATCTCTCTCTCTCTCTTTAAAGATTTCTAAAAGAACTATTTAATGGTGACATAATATACAAGGTGTTGCAGTTTTGAAGTTCATTTGTTTCCTATTTTATGCTTGAAAGATAATAGATGAAAAAGTATAAAACTTTTCTACAGGACGTTCGTTTTATATTCTTCTTGGTTATAGGTTAAAGTGGGTGGCAAAATATAAATGAAAACCATGATTAATTTAATTATTCGCATGACAAAATCTAATACACCTGGACTAATCTGCAGCGCTTGTGAAAAATGTAAACAAATAAAATATCGATGGTATCAACGGTACGCTTTTTTTTAATGGTTTATATTTGAGCTACCCTCGTAAAATATAAAACCCGGTATAATCCTAAGCTAAACTAAAACTTAATACCCGTTTGACTAAAAGTAAATCCAACTCTAGAGAAACATATAAAATTCTCATGGACTCTCATAGATAAACCCACGGAATTTATTTTCGGATTTTCTTAGAGGATGCCACACTACTCCAGTCGATCTTGTCGCACGACGCGTCCCGTATTCTATTTATTGGTGAGTGAAATTGAAATTTTAATAAATTAAAACTAAAACGGTTGCCGGCCGGTAAAAATAATTAAAATTTTGTTTTTTTTCGAATTAGTGACAAATTATTGTGTTGATATGTGAAGGATATTCGTAGTTTTGAATTACACCGCGTTATAAATAACACAGATAGGTTAGGTTCCTTACTGGCAAGTGACAGTTTAGTATTACTAGTGCATCTTAAAGCGTGTGTAAGCCGGGTTTACGACTTAAGTAGAAGTGTTGGCACGTGACGTTTATGAGTGTTGCCATTGGTTAATTATAGGGTAAATGGTTGATATACCGGACTGCGCATGTGCGCGTTTAGTGGTTTACCTGTGTTATGGATAATGTTGTTGCAGTAATTCGTTAAACGTACCAAGTATTTAAAACCTAATAATTTTTAATTTCCCAACAAGTGTGCAAAGTGATACTTTCCCGCCCGCAAAAGCAGTTAAACGAACGACGCAAAGCGGAGTTTGGATGAGCTTTAAGTGTGGGAAAGACACTTTGCGCAAGTGTTAGGAATAATATTTTTCTACGAGTATCTTGGAAAAGTAAAAAATATATTTTTCTACTACTGTATAACTAAGAAAACTTTGTGGTCCTAGCAACGCGAATTATAACGAAAGAGAACCTTCGTGTTACCTGGTTGCTAAGCGTTGCGCGCTACGAAAGTAATATTTTCAGCGCCTGGACAAAAAGTAAGAGTAAAAAAAAGAAAATATGCTTGAGGGAAATATTAGGATTTATTTATAAAAAGTAACTAATTTATGACAAAATATTTTTAAAAACTAGGTTAGGTATTGACATTAAAAGTAATTGTGCAATTTGAGCAATTAGCAAAAGAAATTGGAGGAATAATACTTTAAGTAACAGTTTTTAAATTTGTTGTTGGGGTATCGTTATCATTCTACGTTAATATTCATATTTTTCACTGTTACTTTATTAGAGGAAATATTGGTAGGAATTTCGTGTAAAATCTTCTTTGAAATTTCCACCTTATTACTATAGGATTCAGCAATATATCCCTCCGCAACAGAAGAAGACTTCCAACCTCCATGCCTTTTTAAGTCCAAAATATCGACATCCGAAGCATTGGCAAGGAACGTAGTTGACGTTCTTCTAAAAGAATGGCCAGTGTATCTACTGATGTCTTCAAGCTTCAAAAACTTCGCAATTTCTTTAGGTACATTTGAAATAGTGTGCTTTCCAATTACTTGATTAACACATTTACCTCTTTCATAACGATACAATAAGCGTTCATCTAGAGCATTCCTTGGTCTTAGCTTAATATATTCCTGTAGAAATCTGACATAAGGAACTGAGCCTTCATCGTTGGTTACTACAAATTTTCTTTTAGCTTTATTTTTAGACTCCACTATTTTTACTATAGCCTAGTCATTTCTTATTTCTACATCACTTAGCTTCATTCTGTATATTTCGTCTGTCCGGCATGCCCCAGCCACTTCCATAATGGCTATTACTTTCATTGCTAAGTAACTTTGATCAGGCGCGTTAAGTAAAAAGTTTATGATTTCTTATTTTTTAAAAAATTTTGACTTTTTGGCCTCATAACCATCGTTTTTCCTTTTAATAAAAGCAACTAGTTTCTTGAACTCCGAAATATCTTGATTTTTGTTTACGGAAATTGTTAACTTGAGCATGGAATATACAGACCAGAGGGTTGGTGGTGATAAAGACTCGGATTTTTCTTGAAAATACACCAACATCACATTCTCGTCAATCCGCCCCACATTTTTTGTAGCAAGCCATTCAGGAAACGATTTATATGTTTGATGGTACCTCTCTTTAGATTTGTCTGGCAGAAGTGAGGCATACGCAAGGTCAGCTGCCTTTTGGATGCCATTTTCATATTCATTTAACATTTTGAAATGGGAATGGATTTATACTAAATTAACAATAATTCAATATCTGACAAGTGCTGATGACAGACAATGTCAACAATAAATGTGTTGGTTGCTATGGATTAATTTTTAACAGGTAAAATTTCAAAATCTCTGATATTTCTATTAAAACATGATGTTAATGATTAATAAATTATGCGATACATAGAACAGTAGCAGAAAAAATATAATACATTACACGATGCGAAGGGCCTTTCAAGTGTTCGGAGGTTTTAAATAGCCTCGGCTTCGCCTCGGCCATTTAAAAACCACCTCACACCAAAAAGTAAACTTTCGCATCTTGTAATGTAAATAACTATATTTTTATTCTAATATTTCTCAACCTCAAATAGTATTTGTCAGTTTTGACGTTTAAAGGTTGTTGCTCTAAAAAATAAATTAGTTCTTAGGTAAAAAGAAATTATAAAAAAATGTTTTGCTCCGCACAGGCTTATTGCATTTTTTTTCTAAATATTAATTCAAATTTTGCTCAAATGCCACTGAAAGAAAAAAATGTGCATCAATATTCTTTTTAATGCATAGTGGTTTTGTAACTTTTATTTAATCATTTAAAGAGCTATCATACATGTTGTAAAAAAATTATTTTAAATTTAGTAACCTGTATTTCAAAAGTTAAAAGACATTTTAGGGCATATTTTTATTTAAACTTTTCCTTTTAATATTGCCTTAAGATTTGAACCGTTAAGAATCAGAACCTTATTCAAAACAGCCTGTATAAAAGATTTTTAGTGTGAACTTCTAAAAAACTTATCATCACCACTCAAAATCAGTTACTACGTTTATATCGAATAGTTGAAGCTAGCTTGAGTTAAGGCGGCTTTTAAAAGTGGCTTGAAAAAGCGATATAAACGCGCTTGAAAGTGACTTGAATCGTCCAAGTCAAGCCTGAAATAAGTAGGGTTGACTTCACTAAAGCCGATTAAAAACACGATATAAACGATTCAAGTGGGATTAATAACTGCCTAACTTCAGATGAATGATTCCTCGAACGTCATCAGTGTCAATTTCATATTATGATTTTAACATTTTTATAAAAACTATGAGTTGAAAAACAGGTGAAAAAACTTTAAAACACGCTCACACAACAACAGCACACCAAACGGGACGAATTAAAAAGTGAGGTTTGTGTTTTCATTTATTTTTACACTGAAGTTGTAATGCAAAACTGCCGAAAGCGTATGACGATGGCCTGAAATGTGCTTGACCTCGATTTTCAATCGACTTTCAAGCCACCGAAATAAACACGTAGACTTGGAATTCGCTTCAAAGCCGCTTTGTTTTCAAGCCAGCTTCAACTATTCGATATAAACGTAGTGAGTGTCTTTAGTAGTAATCTTTTGACTTTATACAACAAAAGATATGTTGTGACATTTTTTTTAGTTTAATCCCTTTTTCTATACTTAATAGATCAAGAATTTATCAATACGCCTTCGTAAGTGCTAGTTTCTTTTCGGTATTCACGACGTTACTGCAACGATTATACCTATAGACCATAATCTATAATGGTTACCAAATCTATTAAATATTTTTAAAGACTGAAATTGTGGCATTTAAAGTGGTGAACGTTCTAATTTTCCGAGTGTATTTCTGCACCGTGTCTAAATTCGTCCGAAAATACGTCGGCCAGTGGTGTGGAAGTGTTTAAGGTGCCGTGTTTATAAATAGCAGCAATATTTGATATGGGATATATGATGAAAGCGAGCAACGAGGTGAGCGAAATTTTCACTGTGATTATCAAAGGAAAAAAATAGTTGTTTAGATGGAGAAATCCGGCTCTTAATTTTGTATGTTAACAGGGGCGGCGCCAAGGGTGGGCGCGGTGTGGCGAGCGCCCAACCTAAATTGCTCTCGCCAAACCGTTCGCCCAACCTACTAATTGAACGCAAAAAAGTCATGTTCAAAAACTGTTCTATTCATATAAATTATTTAGTCTGCTTGTATTTAAGTAATTAAAATTATGGAATTCTTGAATAAATGATTTATGTTCGCAATATTAAAAATTACCAGTATGTTGCGCTATGTTACTAGAAACGGATTTTAGTGTAAAATTTAAATATAAAATAAAATATCCTAATAAAATGTTTAAAACATTTTAAATTCTTTAACATTTTAAATTCTTTCCCCTTAGTTATGTGTACCTATTTAAAATTTTATCCAACACTTACATATAATATCTACATAATTGATCAGATTTTGAGGATATAAAGTGTACTATAAGTCACTAGTGAGCTAAAGTACCCTTTAGCTCACTAGTGAATTATAGACTTTAGCTCACTAGTGACTTATACTAATTCTTTATTACTTCCAACATTTCACAATTAAAAAATAACATAAAACAACTAATATATTATACTACAATTTATTCGTGTTTATATTAACAGTAATAATTGTTATATTAGATTTATCTAGGACAACGTTACATTGTGCGGAGTGTTCTTCAGGAAGTCTTTCAGCACTAGTACTTGCCTTGGTGCGCTCTTCACCCTGTATTCGTCTTGCAATCTCAAACTTGTTAGAGATGCAATCTTCTAAATATCCTTCTGCCACGGTAGAAGACTTCCACCCGCCATGGCGTTTAAGGTTGGTGATATCGGCCCCAGCGTTGACTAGAAGTGTCGCTGAAGAACGCCGCATGCTATGACCACTATATAAGATTTCATCAGGTAGTTGCCAATAATGAGCAACTACTCTCGGAATTTTCGAAATTTTATTTATTCCCACGCATTGCCTAGTGCATTTGCCTTTTGAAAGTTGACAAAAATCTTTTGTGAGGTGTGTTCTCTGGCCTTAGGGACACATATTTTCTAAATAATTCAAACACATTTACCAAAAATCCTTCTTTTAAAATTGTAAAGCTTCTCGATTTGTTCGTCTTGGTATCAGGTATAGAAACATATATGTACTGGCCTTTATCTACTATATCTTCAATACTTAAGCGAGTTAGTTCGTCACAACGGCATGCACCAGCGATTCCTAATATCAATGCAACCTATAAAAATCCGAACAGATAAATATTTAATACCAGAAACTAAAGTAAATTCATACCTTTGACATTAAGTGCTCGTCGTCAGGTGCCTCAGCCAAAAATTTTTCGATGTATTGCCTCTCCAGAATTTTTGCCTTTTTCGGTTTGAAATTTCTTGAATTGCTCTTCAAATAAGCGACAACTTTTCCATACCTCCCTATATCCACGTTCTTATATACTTTTAAGGTCGTTTTTATCATTGAATACTTGGTCCACATTGATGAGGGAGCAACTTTTTTCGATAAAAACAGAAAGTAAGCCATAATAACATCTTCATTTATAGTACCAACTCCTCGCCTTTTCCTCCATGCTTCAAAATCTTCAAATTCTTTATTGTACGTTAGTTTTGACTTCTCTGGAATTAAACTGCATGTCGCTACCGCAGCTTCTTCCAAAATTTCCGCAGGAACTTCACAATTTTCCATTTCTCAAAGCATTTTTATGTTTGTCTACAAAGTTGTTTACTAAACAAACCCGTAGTTACCAACAAAATGCATTACAACCAAACAAGCTTGCCTTCCAAAAATACAAAATTTTGTTGCTGGTGTTGACAATGACAAGTAACAAATAATGGATGACGTTTTCAAATTATTTTCGATATTAAAAACGATTTATACGAAAGTGTTGGATAAAATTTTGTATTAGACACGTGAGTTATTACATATAAGTCACTTAAGAAAATTACCTCTCTCGCCCTTCGGGCTCGAGAGTTAAACTTTTCTTGCGTAACTTATGTAATATAACTCACTTATCTAATAAATAACTATTAATGACCAAATGTATATCATTTATTAACTAAATAAAATACAGTGATGATATTAAAATAGTTACCACTTTGTCTTTTAAATGGGACTTTTTTTATATAGAAATGGGAATCTTGTGAAACCTCGTTTTAAAGACCCTTTAATTCTCTACTTAACGCCACTTTGTTTTTAAAATCAGCCAGCTCTTCCACACTTAGAACCGTTTAAAAATTTGGCTTAAATACCGTACGAGCAGTGCGGTTTTAATGAAATTGGCTTGTAAGTCTAGAACGGCTGTGCCGATTTTCAAAAACAAAGTGGCGTTAAGTAGAGAATTCAAGGACCTTTAAAACGAGGTGCAACATGACCTCCATTTCTATTTGAAAAAAAAGTTGCTAGTGCCCCCTTGATACTAGATCACGTGACCAAAGATACTTTAATGCCAAAAACTAGCTTAAGTGACACCATTTTACACAAATTTTACCCGATCTCGATATCTTGACCTATTCAAAAGTTAAGGGGAGAGAACTTTTAAAAACCACAATGTATGTACAAATTGGAGCCAAACTTCAAACGCCTGTAACTCCAGAACTACTGGACCGATTTTTAAACATAACATGACGATGAATAGAGAATCGAGGCCTTTTAAACAAAGTGCCACATGACCCCTCTTTTCATTTGAAAAAAAAGTTGCTTGTGGCTTGTAAACCAAAATTATTTTTATGTCAAAGAGAAGTTTAACTGACACCCTTTTACCCAAATTTTATCCGATCTCAATATCTTGTCCCATTCAAAATATAAAGGGGAGACTCTATTAAGATTCTCACTGCATATACCAGGAAAGGTGGTAGTAAGATATTTTTAGTTTACACAGTCTACTAAGCAAACAATTTTTTTAAAAGCCGTTTGTTTTATCACAAAAATGCAAAAACCAAATCATTGAATTTTTCTGTGGCCATTATGCTGATGTAGATTAACTTTTAAAATTGATCTTACACATAAAATTTTGGTCATCAACAGGCTTTACGCCCATTAATACACCCTATAGTGGAAGAATCTTTAATTAATCCATGGGTTTTTACTTTCTTCAAGACATACCATAAATATAACTTATTAACTGATAGAGATGTACAAATTTTCGTGAGATTTAATGCGAAAATGTTGCCACAGATTTTTTACCCAATTTGGGATGATTGCAGGCTGAAGGGGACCTTTAAAGTGAGCTTCTAAAATATTTGTACTTAATTTTAAAACGCTCTTTATTCATATAATAACAATATTGCACTGCGCATTTTACTGCCCACCCTCTAAATTTCTCTGCCAGATATCGCCCAACTTAAAAAAAGCTGGCGCCGCTACTGTATGTTAAGTGCGAAATTTTTAAGAAGCCCACAGACGTTCAATATTATTGCGAAAAATATTGTACAATTATATTGCTAGTCGTCACCAAACAGTGAAATATATTTGCGCAATGACTATATATTCAATATATTGCTCAATAATTAGTTTTAACATTTTAATAGATAAAAAAGTAACTCTTTATTACAGAAACTGTAGAAAAGCATGTATCGCACAAGTAGGAAGTCGCAAATCGTAATAAAACCTTTATTTTGTTACTTTTTTCTCCTTCCAATTTATACACTTTGTATGTGTCCCAAATTCGACCCTCTCTGGAATATTGTTCTCATGTCTGGGGAATGGCATACCCTACAACCCTCAGCATTCTTGATGCCATTCAAAGAAGGGCTGTTCGTCTTATTAATGATCCTTTACTTACTCAAAGACTTCCTTCTCTTGGGAGATCTATCGCTCTTCAATAGATATTTTTACGGCTTCTGCGTCGACGAATTATCCAGTATAGTCCCTCCTCTTGCAGCTCCCAGCAGAGAAACTCGTGGTGCCGCACGTATGCCCCTATACGGTCCAACTGGACAGGCCCCGAACTTCCCATTTCGTTCGTTCTTTTATCCCTATAGTTTCTAGACTGTGGAACCTACTGCCAGCGGAGGTCTTTCCTTCCCCCAAATCTTCAAGTTTTTAAGTCCCGTGTCAACAAACTTCCTCTTACCCCTGCTTAGGACACCCATGGTATGTTAGTATTTAGGCTTTCAGCCTTCGTGGATTGTCTAAAGATAAAAAAAAGTGCTAATATCACGATATTCCCGAGAAACTGGGATCCAAAATTTAAATAGTTTGTCCTTGTCGTATTGAAGTTCTAGTTCTCTTAGATTGTTTAGTCGACTGGAAAGGATCCCTTACCCAGTCATATTTTTCCAGATTATCTGAAAAATACTTTTTAAAGTGTTCGCTCGTTTAATGAAGAATCTATGTGTCTATTAATTTTTCGTTAAAATACCTTAACTCGGCTTGATTACATCAACACGCAAACCCCTTGAACGACGCTGTGACGCCCTAGGGCGTCGCAAGGTACAGTTTGGGAAGATCTGCTTTAGAAAATTAATATTTGGATAGTAATACGTAGGGTGTTCGAAAAGTTTTGAGATATACGTACATTTATTTGATTTTTTCAAAATAATTTCCACCACATTGAATACACTTTTCCATTCTAACAAACCAGTCACTGAAAAAAGTTTTCCACTTTTCATTTGAAATTTCAGCGCATATTTTATCCCAGGCCTCCAGTAGCGCGTCTTCAATTTTAAACTTTTGTCCTTTCAGTTGGCTCTTGACAAAAGGAAACAACCCAAAGTCACACGGCGCCAAGTCGGGGCTATAAGGCCGATGTTCCAAAAGTCTCAAGCCTGCATCTGTCAAAAATTGACTGGTAAAGTCAGCTTGATGATGTGGGGCATTGTCATGATGAAGGTACCAGCTAGCGAGTTGCGAGTTTGGGCGAATCACTCTTAACTTTTCTATAAGTTTTGAAAGGCATACTGTAGTGTACCAGACAGCATTTACGGTCTTCTGTTCTCGGAGCACAACACGTTCAATTATTCCTCTTGAAACAAAGAAAACAACTATCATTATTTTTTTACAGATCTTGATTTGCAAACTTCGGTCGGAGTTTCTTCACCTTCACAACCCATACCTTATTCTGTTGTTTAGTTGGGACGTCGTAATAATAAAGATAAGTTTCATCTCCCGTGACGATCGACACTATGTCTTTAGATTTACCCTCCTGGAATTTGGACATCATTTTTTACACCAATTCACTCTTTGTGTCTGCTGCTCGGAAGTTAACTTGTGTGGAACCCAAAAAGTACAAATTTTTCTAAAACCCAAATGCTCATGTATGATCGTGTGTAATGTTGCTAAACTAATGTTCAATGTCTCTTCTAACTGCCGATAGGTAATTCGTCGGTTTGTTTCTATAGCTTTTTGGACGGCAAATATGTTTTCTGGGGTAACTACTTCACACGGTCGACCTGAGCGTAAGGCGTCTTCAAGCGAAAACGAGCCCCGCTGAAATTGTTTGTACCATCTGTATATGGTCGCACGAGAGGGACAGTCATCACCAAGTATAGGCTTCATTTCTTCTAAACACTGTTCTTAAGATAACCCACGTGAACCCATCTGCTTACCGAATGAAAATTTGTAAACAAAAGTATTAGTGATCAAATTGTCACTGTGATATAATAGGCTAACGTGAAACCAAACTATGTTGCAGCTATGAAAAGCCAACCCATCATTATTTTATAATCAAACATTTTAAAATGCTGCCAAAAAATATTGGCTTTATTTTTTACAAAGTGTCTAGTGTCATTAAAATTTCCGACGTACCTCATTCCGTACTACACATATAATTTAAAAATCATTTTTAATTCGGCACACATTTTATTCAGGAGATTCCGACTCTACCTCCAACAGTTGGATATTGTCCAAAAAGTAAAAATTATTGTGAAAGGTAGTACGAAAATAAAAACATTGTTTTTTTTATTCAATATGTTTTAGATGAGTAGCTATTTATCAATACTGATATTTGAGGGTGTCGAGCATGTTCGATTTACGCAAAACTTGACATATTTTTAAAGTTATTAAAAGAGTTTTAACTCATTTTTAAAATTTGTGTCGGTAAGTTCTTAAAATATATTTCCGTTTCCTTTTTATTTTGGGACAGTTCACGAAGCCTAAAGTTTGACACGTTACTCACAAGATTTGGAGGAAAAGAAAAAGATAATAGCCCTAGCTGAAAAAACTGAGTAATAGCGTATAATCTAAAAATACTCTTGTCAGGTTAAGAGACTAATTTTTTAAGAAAGAAGATAGAGCAAATGCCAAGAAAAAAGAACACTTTAAGATATAAGGATAAGATTAAAAGTTTTGGTAATTTTCTAGAAACCTGCGGCAACTCCGATTTTGACGAAATTTGGTATACGGGGGTTTTGGGGCGCTGATCACGAATCTGAAAGATTTTTTGGCGGAAACGTTTCGTTCTCGAGATATTTATCATCAGACTTGAAATTTAAACTAATCCGATTTTTACAATATTCCCCCTTCTGTTTGCATGCAATTCTTGATTTACTGCTAAAGTGGCACACAATATTTGATTTTCACCTTTTAAAACCCTGGTTTTTACGTAGTTTACATTATTTTTGCATTAAATTGCATAGATATACTTTGAATCATTTTAATCCCAGTGTGCCATGAAGCCCTATGTGTATGTATGGTTGCCGCATTATCAAAGAAAAACCACGCAATTTAATGCAAAAATAATGTAAAAAACGTAGAAAAACGGGGTTTTAAAAGGTGAAAATCAAATATTTTGTGACACTTTAGCTTTAAATCAAGAATTGTGTGCAAAAAGAAAGGGGAATATAGGGAAAATAGGCTTAGTTCAAATTTAAACTGTGATGATGAATATCTCGAGAACGAAACGTTTCCGCAAAAAAACTTTCATATTCGTGATCAGCGCCCCAAAATATAATATAGTATATAGTATACCAAATTTCGTTAAAATCGGAGTTGCCGCAGGTTTCTAGAAAATTACCAAAGTTTTCAGCCCTAGTAAGATAATAGTATATTTCTAACTAGTGCTGAAAGTGCCAATCTTCCGCACGCGACTGCTGTTGATCGAACGAAGCCAGCGGTGTTCGGTTAAGCAGTCAATTGAAGTAAAGGCACTTTCTGCACATGTTAGGACCGTCAGTTTAAGTGTAAATCAATCATTTTATAGGCTCTTAGCTCATATTTTGCAAGTTTAATCCCTGACTTTTTCTATTTCAGGTCGATGTTGAAACCTCAAGCGCCGCCGGCCAAGCCGTCCATCGACTTGCTGGCGCAGGCGCCAAACATGGACAATAATCGTCTGGAAAAACTGGTGAAAAATTTCGTCCACGAGGATAAAGCCAGGTTGGCGGCGCAAGCTGCCGCCAAAACGGCCAAGCCGATGCCTAGCAGTATTCAATATGCCTTGCAAAAGTTCGAAAAGGGTTCGGTGGTGGAGAATGGATTCGGGAACCATGGACCCAAGAAAATGGGGAGTCCCGGAGGGGTAGCTGCCAGTCCATTGAAAAAGATAGGGGCTTATGGACAGATGACACAGGAGCAGGTTAGTTTAATATATCTAATAGAGTTGACTATGTCTAATAATAAAATATCAAAAAATATTTTTTATATATTATCACAAATTATCAGAATACCCTGATGCGAAACTAAGCGTGTTCGTTGGAATCTCTCCCACTGCGTGGTGGATATATACCCCACGATTTAGTACGTGATTTAATGCTCATCTAGGTGTCGGTTAGTCCCATATTTTTGTTGGTATAGAACGTGAGCATATGTTAGTTAATTATGTTTAGTTGTTTGTGAACTTTTATGTTTTTATTATTAAAGTGTTAGTATAGTGTCTTGTTAAATTTTTTTTACCGTTTAATATGGGATATAAATGTGTATATTTATTCTGTTCCTCCATCACCGGGAGCGGATCACTTTTAGATTCCCAAAGGACTACTATTATTTTAAGACGATTTAACATAAATACAAAGCTTTTACAAATTACTTAGACATGTTACTAAAGTTATTGATATTCATCAGTATGTGCCTAAACACAGTATAGTGCACTGCCATTTGAAAGGCTATAATTCAAGTTAAAAAAATAAGTGTATTTAAAAAAATGATATACTTTCAAATAAAAAAAAACAAATCAATTAGGTTTGGTTATTACTAAGGCAACATCTGCATTGCTTTAAAAGATTGCGTCGGGGTTTTTTTAGAAACTTGTGTTACTCGGCTTTCAATTATTCTGTTTCAATCCCCAGTTACACAAAACTTTTTAATAAACAATTAAGCTAAAAAACGGAATACCATTAATTAATTTAATAAGCAGTTTTTAAGAAAGGTTTTTTTAATGGCTTTTTGTTAAACATTCTAAACCCCCATTAGTTTAATTGTTTTTAAAAATGTTTTGTGCAACCAGGCATAGACATTTTATTACAGGTTGATCTAAACGTGACATCTACTAACAATATTTTACAGTTCAAAGAATGGGTAACATTTTTAGTAATATTTTTTAATAAAGAAATATTTAAATTCCCAATTAGTGTATTATTCTTTTGTTCTGGTTACACACATAAAAAAAGCTGCATAATTAGTTACTATAAAGGTCTATCTCTCCTTAGCGGCTTAGTGCGGTTTAACCTTTTAGAAATTTAAAATATTACGACCCATACATTGGTGCAGATGTTCCATTTATTCTTTCTCAAGGTCATAGAAACAAGTAAGCGTAATTTGCCGCACTTTCGCATCTGTATATTCTGATAATTTATGATATTATAATGAAGTTTGGTTGACAAGTACTGCCTTTATATGATTTTTTTAATTGACCGGAAAATTGAATTTTCCACTCAATTTTTAAGCGGAAAATGCTATTTTACAGGACTAATTTACTTTCCGGTCCCTAGTTTACTTTCCGGTCTCTCATTTACTTTCCGGTCCCTGATATCAAAAAATCCTGTTAGCCTTGACAAAAATTGTCAGAGTACAATTGTTACTATTTGACAGTTCAAGATATTGTAAAGTAAAGAAAGCATCATTTTGCCAAAATGGAGTCAGACATGGAAAATCCAGATGAAATAATTGAAGCAGCCTTGCCTTATTGTCGTTTAAATATAACAACTGTGTAAAAATTTACACAGTTTTTTTCCGGTCAATTAAAAAAAATTATGTACGATACTCGACCGGAAATAATTTTACGGATCTCCTCAAAACTACAGGACTCGCCTACGGCTCGCCCTGTAAATGTTTTTCGTCGACCCGTAAAATACCATTTTCCGGTCTAGTAACGTAAATAGCTATTAATCATACCATTCAGTTTTTGTTGTACAGAGTTTTCATTTATATTTTGCGACCCATTTTTAAGTATAACCAAAAAGATAGAATGGTACGTCTTAAATACAAGTTTCATACTTTTTCATCTATTATTTTTAAGCACAAAAGAAACAAAGAAGAAAGAAATTAAAAGGTAAACTTTTTTAAATGGAACACCCTGTATATTACAAGGTCTTTTAAAAAGCTTTAATAGTGTTTAAAATATTTCAGCTTAAATTTAAAAAATAATAGATACTATACTTTGGCCACTATAAATTGATAATAATGAATACCTAGTAACCAGAGTTGGGTCGTATTCGAAAACTCAGTACTCTGAATACTATTCAGTATTCTGAATAGTATTCAGAATACATTTTGCCGGTATTCGAATAGTATTCGAATACATTTGTGTGTTTGGTATTCGGCAGAATACTTTTATTCAGGATTCTGTATTCGTATACTTTTTAAATATTCGACAAATACTTTTTTGAGTATTCGATTACCAAAATTGTGTCACGAGTTGAATACCAAAAGTAGGGAAAAATGAGTTTTGCTCTTCAAATTTTTAATCATCGGTTTTTTCTTTTTCTAGTATTTGTATTTTTCAGTATTCGAATACCGATATACCGAGTATTCGAATACTTTTTGTCTTCCGAGTATTTAAATATTCGGTATTCGAATAATTTCTTTTTTCGGTTATTTGTATTCGTATTCGAATACCGATTTTCAGTATTTGACCCAACTCTGCTAGTAAGTAACTCCGGTTACTGTAGTTTTTAACCAATAAAATACATTTTTTGTTGTGGTAACCAGGGTTACTCACTTTTTAAACCAATGAAATACATTTTTTGTTCAGGTGTTTTTTTCAATTTATAGTGAACAGAGTATAGATTGAATCCCGTCGAGTTCGACGGGTTTTAGACAGTTATTAGTGATTTAAATTAGGCGCCTCTGTCAAATGCTTTTTAAACTCTACTAGTGCACTATGACATTTGTTTGTCATATTTGCTTAATGTTGTTGCCATTTTATTAGATAGAGTTTATTTATTGTATATAATTAGATGAAAGAAAAAACGCAACAACAAAATTATGAAATAAAACGTATCCACTCAGCCGGTGAGGCAAATAACCTGGGCAGCGGTATTAATAACCTATAAAATTATTTGTCTTACGTCAAGCGGTCTCTCTCTCTCTCGCTTTCTATTTTTTTCTTGGTTTTGGTCCCTTCCACCACTCTCCCTCTTCCGGACTATGCTTTCCAGGGCTTCGTCGGCGGAAAATCTGGATAATCGAGCTCGTAGCTCCCAGAAATTCCAAAAGAAAACAAATAATTCAACTATCGATTCAATGCATAAATTGTCGGCTGTCAAACCAAGATCTGCTACTGGTGTTACGTATAACCTTCACATTCACTACTGAAAGTTCCCATGGCACGCCCATCCATTTCCCGCCATTTGAGAAATACCTCGTGTTCACCACCAAAACAGGATACCATCAGCTTATAGGAATTCGCTCACAGCGCTTAGATCCAGAAGAAAGATGCCGTCAATTTAGCGTGAATCTTTCCTTTATCCCCGAAGGTAAAAAACGTTCGTACGACACCTCTAGCCGCCACTCCGGGAAGAACTTTGTAGTCCTCTACGCACGTCCGCACAGTCCGGAGGTCAAACAAAGAGTACGTCAAGCGGTTGTCTACGTTTAATGTATCAATGATACATTAAACACGCAACTTGCAACGTGCCACATAAGGTAAATACGGCGCATTTACATTTACCACTTAAAACCCTTAAGACTACAGTAAAAAGCACAGGAACCTGTAATTTGATTGGTTTTAAGCACCCAAGACTGTCATGCAAAACTCTTGTATTGGGGAGTCATGGTTGGTTATGGTTAGTTAAATATTTTTTTAATTCCCAAATAAAGCGAACCATGACCCCTCAATGTGTCAGTTTTGCATAACTGTCTATAGCGCTTCAAATCTATCAAATTACACGTTCTTGTGCTTTTTACTGTAGTCTGTCTAAACCACGTCGAATTCGACGTGGTTTAATCTAGTTTAAGTTAAAAACAAAAAATGTATTTTATTTTGGCTCATTTACCAAAAATATTTGATATTGGATAAGTATATCGATATTTAAAAATTATCGATATATCGTTGCCATCCCTATCGATACTGCGGTTGACGTAATATTCCTCACGATATAGGCAACACACGTTGCATTATGTTTTTTGTTTCTAAAGAAAAAAGGAAATAAAATATTAAAGAAAGTACATATACGACGTCTCAGTAACCAGAGGATTATTAAAAAAAAAACCATGTAAAGTAGTACAGTAGAAGTCTCTATTGAAGTGTCTGAAAATTATGGCTTTGCGTTTTAAATATATAGATAATTTGGAAATAATATATAATAGAGAGAAAGAGAAGAATAAATGGAAAGTTGTTGTTTTATCTTCTAACTTAAAACGTCAAACGGAAACAGAAACGGCAATATATAAATACAGCGTAAGTATTGTTCCAAATCACCTCGTATAAAGACACGTGTCATCGTTTTTATACCTTTATTAACAATGGAACGTAACTATGGTTACAACAACGACAAAATCTTCTCTTGTCAATGTCTCGAAGTTTACACCACAAAAGTCGAATCTATACTAACTGATCGGAGGTTTCCCGTCGCCCTTTTATAGTATGGTGGAAGAGTAAAGAATGATCTACAATCTTCGAGAAATATCGTGAAAATTCCATAGTACAGGATGGCATAAAAGTTCTTAATGGATAATTCGAGCGTTTTCGGAAACCTTCGAAAGTGATGAAAGAACTTGGAAAAATTAAGGTAAATTATTTAAATAAATTAACAAACTAAATTAAATGATCCTAACTCTCTAAAATTTTATAACCTAAACACATTTTTGAAAGTCTGTAACAGTATTAAAGAAATATAAAAAGTAAAAAGGTTATTAGGTACTATTTTGTTATGTATACTTCGGAAGATAACTTAGCCGTAGTCTTCAAAACCTCATAAAAATGGAAAATTTAAATTTACTTTTTAATCAGACTCTCTGTCTAAAGTTTTTCAATTTTCAATCACCATTAAAGTTTAATCTTAAATATTGAGATTAATATCAGCTCTACGCGGATTAGAGATAATGTATGAAAACACGTCGACGCTATCAAGATTTTTCATGCAAAATTTAGAAAATCAATCGGTAAATCGTCGTTTGGCACTTTAGTTAACGATGCGACGTGGGTAATTTTATGCGCAAAAAATAATTACCCTAATTAAACGAGGAATACAGGTGAAATGATGTGTTACCGGACTTAGTCACGCTATTAAAAATTGTGTAGGAAAGATTTAACTATGTTTGACACTATAATGCTCTGCGATACCTAAATGTGGATATAGGACACGGATTCTCCAATCTTGAATACCCAATCTCGCATGCGACATCAATATTTTTACTAAAAAATGGATTTTTAAGTATACTAGTCTAGTAGTATAGTTATTTAAAAATAACATCCTTGGCACTTCTTTACATAACCTCAAAATTTATGTGAAAAATTCAAATAACCCAGTCGGGTCGCGACCTTCGGCCATATTGCTTTGACATGTTATGACGCCACATCTCCCATTTTTCGGCCATGTTGTTCAGTGTCGGAGATATACAGTTTATTATATTAGTAGAACAACCGTTTACACAACAGTTTTTAATTATTATTGAGTTGTAAATTCTTTTACTTTAAATAAAAAACATTTGGAATTACATCTTATAACAAATATTACTTCCAAGACAATGCAAAATGAAATGCGCAAATTCTAGACGCCACTGGATTGATCATCAGCTTTGATTTTACCCCGTCTTGCCAACTTTTCTTCGAGGAGTGCCTTTCCTTGCGTCCCCGACCTCGAACCGCCTAAAAGTTGAGGATGTGTCGCAACATTATAAATATAAACTAACCTTAGTATGACACTATAACGCTCTGCAATAAATGTGTATATAGGTCGCAGATTCGCCAATCTTAAATACCCAATCTCGCATGCGACATCAATATATTTACCTAAAAAAATGGATTTTTAGGTATACTAGTCTAGTAGTAGTTATTTAAAAATAACGTCCGTGGTGGCACTTCTTTATATAACCTCAAAATTTATGTGAAAAATTCAAATAACCAAGTTATGGGTTTTTATTTTTATCTTTTACAAATAAAAAATTATTTTAACAAAATTTGGAGGAAACGTACATGTTCCAAATACACTGTATTTGTTTTTTTAAGATATTTATTTTTTCACATTATTTTGACTTACAATCGTATTCATCAATATCTATCAGGCTGATAGCCTTTGACTGTCAGATAAAGTAACGTTAACTATTATATTTGGAAAAAAACTCTGTATGTTATTTTTTGTTCTTTTGGGGATGAGTTAGTTGTAGCATTTAATATGAAGTCAATATGTAGTAAATGCCAGCTTAACAAAAAATATTACCAGAAAAATAAATTTTAGCAAACAGATAACTATCAGGCTGACAACTATGAGAATAATGAATACAGCAATTTATATCAAAAAATTACTTTTATTTTTAATCAAGAATTTATGTGTCAAAATATCGGCATTTTCCATCATAAAGTCGGTGGTCTTTTTGTTTGTTGAAATCTTCACGTGTGAATACATAAGGTGTAGATCCTTTTATCACCTAATAGCTCGCCATTAAACTTTTTTCATAGGACTTGAAGTTTTTCAAAAATGGAAAAAAAATATTACCTTCTAACCCCCCTCTCTATCCCATCCGCCTCCTAGACCTCAGATTGCCCGTAATTTACTTTTCTTTAATTTTTGTTATATCCTCAACCTTTTAAAATGGGTTGTATCCTACTATAATTTTTTTTGGTTTCTAAAATTTTCGACCCTGGTCTAGTTGTCTAAAAAGTGCTGTGAAATGTAAAAACTACATTTTTCAGTACTCGGATAACGTTATATTGTACGTATGTAGTCCTATTAGGGATTCACATCTTTAAGGATCCGGAAACACTGGTATTTAATTAAAATTACTTATATAAGTCGTTTCTGAACCCCCTTTTCAAATAATGGTATAATACCATTTTTGTAGAAGGCTCAAGTGCTGTGTTATTTTTTGAGTAACGTTAACAATAAATTCCTTTTAAAACCGAGCTAATACCCCATTAAAGTTGCACCCTACACTATTAACTTTTACCGATTTCGTGTTCTAAAGCTATTGAAAACTTAGAGAGATTTATTTAGGTTTTCTTTTATTACGCCCTTATCGTATTTACCATGTCAAATTACTGAAAAACGGCAATTAACCCGAAATAAACTCACTGTTTATTTGTGTTAATTACCCTAATATACAGGGTGTGTGGTAAAGACCACTATTTAATCTTACTGGCTAAGAGAACATATTTAGGAGGCGTGGATAAATTACGTAAGGCGCTTTTTTTTTTAGTTTTTAGACACCCCTCCAACCCTGGTGAGATTTCGTAAGATAATACTTTGTGTAAACGGTTGTTCTATTAATACAATAAACTGTATATCTCCGGCACTGAACAACAAGGCCGAAAAATGGGAGATGTGACGTCATAACACGTCAAAGCAATATGGCCGAATGTCGCGACCCTGTATAGACCGACTTTGCATCATAATAAAATTGCATTCTTTTTGTTTAATTTGTATTTTCTTTTAGATAAGAAAAACTAATATAAATAAGAAAAGGAAATGTTAAGAAAAGATGAGGCTTTAAAATCCAATACACTAGTAAACAATTATGACGTTAAAATATTCCACAGAGTGTTTAATTTGGGCAAAATACAACATTTGGCTCTCCCTGTATATCACCCAATTCTATAAAACTTTTTGCAATCCCCATATTTAATAATAATCTTTATAAAGAAGCTACAACTAGACCAAAAATCATTTAAATGTGTCAAGAAACCAAAAAGTTATTTAAGATTAAATTTGAACAAAGTTTTGTTAGTCCGTATTTTTTGTCCATGAGTGTATATTGTTATTTCATGTGTAAAGTCAAAAACAATAAAAAATGTTAACAGAGGTAAAAAATGTAATATGGCCTAATTTAACCGCATAATCACAGATGAATATTTGCAGTTTCATTTACCGCAATTTCCTTTCATTAATCATTACAGTAGCTCTATTCCGGGCCTCTATTAAACAGGACGTGATAACTCTCATCATTACATTATCTACTCTAAATTAACCTATTTATTATTAGCCGAGCTGAAACTAAAGGTATCATAATGAAGGTGAATTGGGTCGCGCATAACGAAATGGGGAGATGTAGAATGAATTTTTCATCAGGTTTGAATTGATATGGTGATATAGCCGGCCTCTTGGGTAAACTGACCGGGTCATTTTGGTATGTACAGGTTGTCCCGAAACTCTAGCGACAAACTTAAAAACGTGGTTTTTAATGAAAAATTTAAAAAAGCTTCAATAATATAAATATGTCCACACCAGTTAGATAGCACTAAAAATGCCAAGTACGATCTTGGCGAAACGTATGCATAATTGCGGAATAATAACTCATACATATTTTTGTTGCTTTAAACCGGGGTATACACGATCATGCAAACCTGAAACGCACTTGCATGAAAGCAAATGTCAAATGAAGCCTTTGACACACACGATTCAGATGTACCTGTCAGTTCTGCATCAGTTTTGGCAGCTAGTGGCGTGATCAGCTTAAACATAAGCGTGATTCAGCGAAAAGGTTTTTTATTTTTGTCAATGTTTTAATTACTTTTAACTTTCCAAAAGCATGGATAACTTTAGTACATATCTATAAAATCACGCAATACATCTTCCTGGCGCCAAAGTCAATTTTGTTAACTCAAAACCATCAATATAACCCCTTAAACGACGTCCCTAAACTGAAACGGTAACTCACGTGTCCTACACATGCACAAGTTTGCACGACGTGAGCCACGAAAATTCAAACTCGGAGATCGAGTCGCATGCCAAGCCAGATGTGGCAGTTTTTAATACACACGGTCAAATTTGCGCGCGAGCTTTGGCTTTTTGACAGATGTGTCAATCGTCCCAATCCAAAAGTAATTAGCACAACTAGTTATTTAGAATCAGAAAAATGGGAGTTTGTTAACTTTAAAGGTGTGGCGTCAGATTTGAACCAGGACCTGCAACCGTACAACGTCACGAACATATCTGGAAGTCGGAACAAACACCATCGCGCACCTGATAAGTGCTGCAGCTTAAGGTTCGCCATAATCCACAATATGAATCGCATTAATGGTTGCAGTGCGAGGCTCGATACGGCGTACGTGGTTGCGACATCGCGGCGTCGTGCACAAATTCTTTTGATGTTAAGTTACCGACAAGCTGTGAATCGGGGCGAACCTTCAGCTGCAACACTTGTGTGGTTCGCGACGGCGTTCGTTTCTACGTCTAGATATGTTCGCGATGTGGTACGGTTTTAACTCGTACAAGTCTAGACGATGCTGTCGTAGTCATTCTACAGGATTTTTGGTAAATTGACCATTTATCAACCCTTTTACTGATCTTTTTAATTGTTTAAAAAGAGAAAGACTGATAAATAATGGCAACCATTATGTTGGTTAAAGTAAGTGATGTTTTTAATCCTTAAAATTAATAAGGTTTTTAAGAAATATTATGAGTAAAAAAGATTAACTGCTCTTACAGTAAACTCTAAAAAAAATTTAATGCTAGTGACGTTTAAACTTAAATTTAAAAAAAAGGCTTGAAAATATTTTTAGTTTATAAAATAAAAAATGAGACCTTTTAGCGGTTCATCATGGATTTTTAAAAGGCAAATAGGTGAAAAAATAAAAAAATAGTCACAAATTATACAAAAATTTAAGGCTGATTTATTGATTTCCATAACAATTGCAACTATTAGAGACATTTTGCACCTCTTATTTTGCAATTCCGTTGTGGTTAACGTTATTCTGAGATTGCGCAGTAACGCAAACATGATCCTTTATCGTTATTAACCATACCGGACTCCTTTAATTACGGATGAATACCGAAGAGCTTATCGTTATCGTTATTGTTAAACTGCGTGGTTGCCGGATTGTAGAAATTTTAATATCAATTATTTAAAAGGGTAAAATTTTAATGCCGTTTTAATTAAAATACCATTTATACCTAGGCTCTAATTAGCGAAAAATCTATAGCAGTAATAAAAATCAAATAGTGTTAAGAAATTAAAACGGACTTGCACTTTTACGGATATTCTAAATCAGTAATTAATTTAGATGTTACAATCTGGCACACTTGCTTTTTATTCTACCACCAAACCTAACCTTACTTTTTGTGTTTTGCTTATACTGTATTGTTCGCATCTACTTTAAAAAACGAAATCAACCGAAGTGTTTGCATATATTTAAATATGAATGTATATCTTATGAAGAATAAAAGTAATTACTGATTTTTCGTTAACTTTAAAATGGGTGAACCACAGGCAAAAATAAGGTTATGTGTCGAAAGCGCAGACGCAAGATATATTTCTTAAAAGAGGCTGCAAAATATCTGTCTAAAACTGCTGCCGTAATCGTTATGTTTAATAACGATAACCATAAGGAGGCCAAAAAACGTCTGTTATTTTAAGAGGTGCAAAATGTCTATTATTTCGCCGTAGTTTTTTATTTCTTGTTTAGATATTTTGTTGGCTGCAACAACTGCCTATTACATTATAATTAGGGCACAGTTAGATGACAGTTTTTTGGCCAATTTATTAGAGATTAAATTAGATTAGCCGTGACCTTTCGACCTTTTAATATGACATTATCTCGCGCTTGATGACCTAATGTACGAGTGCGTTGTTTATTTTATTTATTTTTTAATTTCATGGCCTATTATCCTATATAATAGCGATTTGAGTAAGATTTAAATGATTGCTAAAACTAAGGGAAATACCGTATAAAATTAAGCTTTAATCGGTGAAAGAATTGGCCTAAATGCATGCGTATGTAAATAGTATATTACATAACAAGTGTCGAAAGTGATATAATTCACACGAGTGGGAATGTTGTCGCACGAGGTGATAGCCGAGTTCGACAATACCACGAGTGTGAAAATCACTTTGGCACGAGTCATGTACAATATTTTTCCTACGACCAAAAAATATTTATATACCAAAAAATCCTACGTTAGTTGTTTTATATCATGAATTTAACACAGACAAGATAATCTGACAAAAGCTTAGACGTAAATCAATGTCAATGCCATAAAATTCAAATATAGTATATTACATTACAAGTGTGGAAAATTACTAATTTCACACGAGTGGGAATATTGTAGCACGAGGCGTTAGCCGAGTGCGACAAACCCACGAGTGTAAGAAAGTCATTTTCACACGAGTACTGTGCACTATTTTTCCTACGACCACAAATTATTCAAAAAAATAAATAAATTAAAGTTTGTCTGTTCAGAAAAAATAAAAAACAATTGAGAACTTTGCAACACTAGGGTGATATTTACTTTGCAACACTAGTGTGATATATACTTTTCCTCACTGCTATATTATACTCTTTTGACAATATTTTTACATCGAAAATCACCTACCTAAAAGCATTATATAACTTTTATCATTTTGGAATTTAAAAAGGCCCTCACTTAATAAAAATTGTATGGTTTTGTTAGCTAATAACGCTAATGGTTTAATACGGTTTTCTGCTATTATAAGTGTTTTTTAAAAATTATCGATTCTTACATATTTTAGACACTCTTCTAAATAAAACGTAAGTGGTGCATATCCAAAATATTCCGTTTTTAAAAAATATCAGTAAATAAACTTACGGGACCAGGGAGTGAAAAGGGGTGCTGGGTGGGGTAAAATTGGTAAATTTAGTTAATGAAACTGAACATCACATATAAAATTAATTAAAAATAACAGTTTTTCCTCATATTTTTAAGAAAAAATATGAAAATTGTAAATGCATAACCTAAAGTCCTAAAAGTAAGGAAAAAACGACTACCAAACGTCAGTTACCATGCAAAATATGGAAAGCATTTGGCAACGTCGGAAGGGTCTGATTCTATTTATGAATGGATAAAAGAAAGTGGATTCATAAAGTGTGTATTAGCCTTAGGTTTAATTAGGGATTAAAAAAATATTTAACTAGTTGTTTGAGTACACGAAGAAAGAGAGGAAGGAATTTGATCTATAGGCTTTTTTCTCTGGCGCTTTAGGTCGAACGGTCAAGCGGCAAGGCTGCCTCTATAAAGTACGTGCTCAAAGGTAGAAGGGAGATTTTTAATTTGATCTACTTACCTGACAACACTGTGCCAGTCAGTGAAACTTGTTTTTGTGGTTATGTCTATTTTTGTTTATGTTTTTATTTTTTCGTAAATGTTAATAAATATAAAATAAGATGATTTTCGCTAATTTGGGTTCTACCGTTTAAGTTAAATAAAAAGTTTTTTTTTACTGTCACTACAATAAATATGTCACTTGCAAAACCAATAGCAGTTTTTAGAATGACATCATAATATGTATCACACCAGTGTTGTAAAGTACTTTGCAACACTAGTGCTGTAAAGTACTTTGCAACACTAGTGTGATATAACGCATTTTCCATGCATGAAATCAGTGTGCTATTTGCTATTTTCACAAGTGGACGTAGGAAAAAGAAATTATCTTTAATTGTATGGAAAAGCATGTAAGTTTTTCTAATTGCGTAAAAACACCTTATCAATAAACAAAACTTACAGTCCCAAATGGATTAAATTAAATTTTAACTCTAATTTAATGGCAATTTCATTTTTATTTTACCAGATATAAGCCTTTTTCTAACAGGGTATAATTTATTTAGAAAAAAAATCGCTTGACATTTTGTGGTTAGGTTAAAATTTTACAAATCGAGATCCTTAATTTGGCATTCAAAGCTTCAGACACTTCCATTGTTTAATGGGTTGCCTATTATTATTAAAAACATTTGCTATAAAATAATGTCTATAAATAAACTAATAACCCCTTAAACATCAAATAAAAATGAATATAATTTGAAAAAAGATAATGTGTGGTAGCACTGGTAAGTCAAAACCTTTAGTTTGTTAAAAATATACTGTAAATAAATTTTTAACGGAAATTAAAACATCTGTCATATGTACTTTTCAGCACTAGTGTTGGAAAGTAGATTTCAACACGCGTGTGATATTATTCGTTTTCTAAAGGATCAAGGAGTGCGTTTTATGTCATTTTCATATGTGGTCGTGGAAAAATTCATTTGTTAAGAACCAACCCGTCCCAAGTTTTTGTGTATATTTAAACCAAGTTTGTGTTCAGATTAGATTCAGTTGCATTTTATTTTATGTTATTAATGGATATTTTTAGAATGTCTTAAAGTAGCTTTATTTCTTTTTCTCGAAAACATAGCAAGATACGAAGAAAATACAGGAGACTTAAAAGTTGCATTTTTAATTGCTAAATCGTAAAAAAATATAAAAACTTCATAAAAAGTCAGCAGCGTACTTTTTTTCTTAATAATATAGGCTGTGGTGTCCACTGAGAAGCCATTGAACCGAATAATCTTAATCTAGGTAGAGCTTTACAAGCGTCCTATGACATTAAAGAAGTGTACCAAATTTTATCTAAATGGGTTAAACAGTTTTTAAGATATTTAAAAAATATCGACTTTTTTTAAACTTTAACGCCCTATATAACGCCCTATATCTCAGCAAATGAAGCAAGTCCATACCACTGATCTCGATAGATTGCCAATGTTATTACCTGCGCGAAACAAAAGTTACATTTCCTGGGCGAAAAATTGGGTTTGTGCGCAAGCAAATCGAGGGTGAACGCGCCTGGCGCCAGACTATCCGCATTATCGGAAAGAATTTGTCGAAGCCGCGCCGTCCTGCTTTTCCGTTCGAAGTACGGTAGCTAATGAGCGTCATGGTCAGACCGCGGACGGAGGGTACGGGGTGCCGGTGTTTGTATTTTGCCACGGCTTTTAAGTGCGCATGTTCGTCCACCCTCGATTTGTTTACCGCGCGTTAAAATCCAAAAATGCTGCTTGCTACTGCGGATCTAAATGTAGGTTATCTATGATTCAGACATACGTTTATAGGCACTTTTTTCAAAAAAAAAAAACAAGAAACCATCCGCTTAAGTTTCCTACTGTAGTAAGGAAACACCCCGTATATTATTTTCATTGTCAGTTATGCACATCTTTTTACTCAGGTAGTCCGTTTATTAATTAGACCTGCAATTTCGTTATTTACATTTTTCACAACACTGCAACAATTCTAAAATATACTCGTTGTTTCAGACCTACCCTCACCACTCAACAAACCAACAATCGGACAAAAACCTCAAATCTCGCCGAAACCAGCCCATCTCTCAGAAACCATCGAAATGACCTTACCTCCCGACCTTAATACCTCTGGTTTACAGACATGGCCACTCAAAAACCGCGTCATATCCACAGACAAGGTGGGAAAAAGACTGGTAACGATAGTGGAGGCGGCAATGTACCGGGACATTCACCTATGTCTCCAGGACATTCACCTATGTCTCCAGGACATTCACCTATGTCATCAGGACATTCACCAGTCTCACCTCACACTAATAACATAAGTAACACCGGGGCGACACCGTACAACAATGCGTCTTCCAATAGTCACAGCACGGTTAGTCCACAATTTAGTCAGAATTACCAGCTGAATAAGGAGAGTAATAGTCAGCAGCTAAGGCCGATTCAGCAAGCGGTTGGTCGACAGTATAATACTTTACCTTCAAAGATATCAAAAACCACTATCGATGAGGTAAACCAAGTGTTTTAGTTATACATTCTATTTCGCAAAACATTTACAGATTAGAGACATTTTGCACCTCTTATTTTGCAATTCCGTTGTGGTTAACGTTATTCTGAGTCTGCGCAGTAACGCAAACATGATCGGTTATCGTTATTAACCATACCGGACTCCTTTAATTACGGATGAATACCGAAGAGCTTATCGTTATCGTTATCGTTATTGTTAAACTGCGTGGTTGTCGGATTGTAGAATTTTTAATATCAATTATTTAAGAAGGTTGACATTTTAATGCCATATTAATTAAAATATCATTGATACATAGGCTCTAATTAGCGAAAAATCCATAGCAGTACGAAAAATAAATAGTGTAAAGAAATTAAAACGGGCTTGCATTTTTAAGGATGTTTTAAATCAGTAATCTATTTACATGTTACAATCTGGCACACTTGCTTTTTATTCTACTACCAAACCTAACCTTACTATTTGTGTTTTGCTTATACTGTATTGTTACATCTACTTTGAAAAACAAAATCAAGAGAATTATTTGCATATATTTAAATATCAATATATAACTTATGTAGAATAAAAGTAAGTACTGATTTTTCGTAAACTTTAAAATCGGTGAACCACAGGTAAAAATAAGGTTATGTGTCGAAAGCGCAGACGCAAGATAAATTTATTCGAAGAGGCTGCACAATCTCTGTCTAAAACTGCTGCTGTAATCGTTATGTTTAATAACGATAACCATAAGGAGGCCAAAAAACGTCTGTTATTTTAAGAGGTGCAAAATGTCTCTATTACCTACTATAGTTAATGGTTCACAAAGAAACCACAAATTCCGTATGCCAAAGTAATAGGATTTAACCAAACAGTTTTAAGTTTAGAAATTTATAAGAAGCGTCAAAATGAAAAAAGTTTGTAATTTATTTTGATAATTTTTAATATTTTTCGAATATTGTAATAAATCTCGGTATAGTAAACGCCATCGATAATTCATTCATCGGCAGATCTAATGAAGTCGAAAGAAAGACTACAAATACTTTTTTTATAAAAACTAACTACCCAGAACTAACCCTTAAAAATGCTATTTATGAGTAAAAATAGAAAACAAAGTCACAAAAAACTTTTCAAAATAAGCTTAATTAACTAAAGAAGCAAATAATCAAATATTGACTAAGTTTCAACTGAAAGAACTACTTGAAAACACGAATTTCGCACAATCGATATTTGCTTCTACAAACCCAAATCTGACTCAGTATTTCGGAAGTGGTAAAAAAACAAATTCACATCATTTACGGTAGCCCAATGCTTAAACAATCTTCCATCTCCTTTTAAATAGCGCTAGTAGATAAAGACAGACACTGACCGTTCGCTCACAAGATCCCGTGACATATGAAACGACAAAGGTGTTTTCGGTAGATAGATGTATTAGTCCGGTCAAATGTGGGTGAAATCTTGGGTAATACTGATTTTTGCTTAATAATATGTTTTTCGGTTGTTTTTGGAAAGGTGCGCAAATTATCGCAGTAGAAAATCGTCCGGAAATCAATTAACTTTTGAACGAAACATGGTAGAAAATTTTTTGGTATCATTTAAAAGGTGAAGGCATGCAGAATACAGAAAACATATGAGAGTATTTTAATCTTGACTCTAAAATTCAAAATATTGAATTGAAAAAATATGTGATAATTCAGTTGAAATAGACTATTGTTCATCTTACTTTTGGTCTTCTATTTATATTGATGTAATATTTTTTTACATAAAATTTATTTGGCCCTTAGGATGATTTGGCTATAGTGGTCCTAAACTAGAGAAAATGTCATTATTTCGAAAAAAAATAATTTATTTATAAATAATTCTGTTTCTTACTTCTGGCCTGTTATACTGCTGTAATATATTTTGTACAAAAATTTTATTATCTTTATTACACAATATTAATAACCAAATAATTTAATGTAAAAATAATATAATTTTAAATAAAGGGCCAGAAGTAAGATATACTATAGTCTTTTGCGACTGAATTATCACTTTTTTATTTTTTCATTGCATAATTTTAAGTCTTAGAGTTAATATTGAGTTTTTCTCTTATTTTTCCTATATTCTACATGACTTGGCCTTTTAATGATACCCGAGAAATTTTTCTACCACCTTTTGTTCAAAAGTTATTTGATTTCCAGACGATTTTCTGCTGCATCGTACATAGTGGACCGTGGGTAATGAGCCATTTTACTTATTTATTATCACAATAATAATGTATAACAGTCTTAGAAAAAATTTATTATTTCTGTTATAAAACCTAATACACCTAGAGTAGTCTGTGGCGCTTTTGAAAAATGTAAACAAATGATGAATTATCGATGGCTTCATCTAGGGTTTTCTCGAGGGCGCCACCTAAGCGACCTTGAAACATTATTATATAAATAATTTTTAAAAATTTAAAACAACATTGATTTTTTGACTCTTTGTATATACAAAATCGTGAAATTCTGAATTGAGGTAAGTTCAGTTAGATATTTTAGCGTCAGAAATTTGTGGGAGCAATTTTTTGCACTTTTTAGAGACATCCTGTATATAAGTTCCATTATGACACCCTAGATATTTGTATTCGATAACTTAATGTGTTTAAAGTCTTTTGTAACGTAACATTTTTTGCGTTTTTTTTAACAATAATTTTGTTATTATTACGAAGGTATAATGTAGAGATATTTATTAGTTTTAAGATAGATGCAAGTAGCTTAGATATATAAAGTAATGCAGGTTTTTAAATAGTCCACTAATATAGGTATTAACGTATTTGAAAGAAAATTAAGTGTTGGAATCCTATTAGAGTATAACTTTACATGAAAATAAGGCATTATGCAGTTCCGGATTAACCTATATAAGCAAATTAAGCAATTGATTAGGGCATCACGTTGTGGGGTACACCACAGAGGGTGCACTCAACAACTATAATAATACCTTTTAAAATAATGGTGGAGATATATAGATGACATTTTTTCTATATACCAACATGACGAACACTGTTTAAATAATTTTTTAACACACATTAATACACAAGAACCAAGTATTAATTTTACTCTAGAAAAGAAAACAACTCACAACTACCATTTCTTGACATTTTAATAAAAAAGATTTAAACAATTTTGAAACAAATATCTACAGAGAGCCTACACATACAAATAGATACTTCAATTTTAACTCAAATCATCCAATAATGGTTAAAAGGGAGTCCTAAAAAGTCTATTTGATGGAATTAAAGTCATTTGTTCTAATCAAAATATAATCGTTGAAAAGATTATTTAAAAAATATTTTAATTCAAAATAATTATCCTCTTGATTTTATAAATAATTGTTTCCTTAAATTTGAAACTCCACTTATAAGAGAAAATCAAAATAGACCTATTACAAATTTATTTTTACCATATATTCCCGGACTATCAAATAAAATTCAATGAATAGGACATAAATTTAATATTCGCACAATCTTTAAAACACAAAACACTATTAGATCTTAATTAACAAAAACAAAACCATACAACTTAAATGAAAATACAAAAATGTCATTTATAAAATACCTTGCGAATGCAATAAGTTTTATATAGGTGAAACTTGTAGACCATTAGCCAAACGCATAAAAGAACACAGATCATACATTAAAAACACAGAATTTCATAAATCAAAAATCTGTCAACACCGTAGATGGGAGGTCAACACGCATTTGATAACAATCATAAAATAAACTGGGATGCTTCGAGCATTTTAGCAAAGGAAACGTGTTCTAAAAAACGCAGAATCAAAGAAAGTGCGTATATATTATTAAATAAAGATAATTGTCTAGCATCAATTTCAGTTATTTTAAATAACACTTGGTTTCCTTTGCTTGATACTGAAGTATCTTCAGGAAGACTCTAAATTAACTAACTATTCACCTTTTTTATATTATAAACAATAAATACACCAGCAACCAGTTATCTATGTCACTATGACACTATAACCAAACAAACATATTTGACATTCAATGTCAAAGAGTTTTCAGAAAATCCTAAAAAAAAAAATAAAATTTAAAGCCTAAATAATGGTTAATTTTTAATTTTATTCAAATTATCTTGACAACGGTGGCAGACTTGCCACCGAAACTTCAATTTTTAGTTATATTTTTACTTGTTTTAATTTTTTTGGTTTTTTGGTACTTTTAATTTAATTTTTGCTGTGTACCTAAATAATTTCCATCTAATAACTTTTATGTTTTACAAAGGTAAGGACCTTTTTTTTATCAAAAAGTGTTGGATAGTGGGAGTGGACTGCTTAGGGCATCATGTAGTCTTAATCTGGCACAGGCTTTATGATTGAGATAAATGTTTTGTTTTTTATTACAGGTGGCACTAGAAGAGAAAAGGCTGATAAATGCGCTCAAAAATGGTGATATCGTAAACGAGGAACCCATTATAACTCAAATAACAACCAAACATATTATTAGAGAACCAGAGAGATCTTCGGAAGGTACTGCCAAGTGGGGATTGAAAAGTACGCCTAAACGACCCGAACAACAGGTATGAAAAGTACTTATTATTGAATTATGTTGGAGAATAAGCTCCCATGGGAGTTCATGGTCTAACAATTCCTTTCGAGATTCACCGGGTCCATTCTCTATTCTATACAGGGTGATCAAACTCAAGTCGGCACTATGGCTAACTTCTTTATTATTGGTGATATGAAGTCGGTTAAATTAGTGAAGTTGTGGTATTTTTTCCTCTGATTAAAGTGCTGCCAACAGAAAAGCAATAGAACATCGGGTTTTCGATTTAATGCAAAAATGTATTTTTTTTTAATGAAACACTCTGTATATTATATCATCATTCAAAAAATCTACTAAAGAGCTTTACAAAAATTCCACTTGTGATATATCCAATTTTTAATTGTTTCGGAATTATGGCCACCCTCAGGAAACTCGCATTTTTAAATAAGCCATTAAATAGATATTTTAAAAAGCTTTTAGAAAATACCATATTTGATATGTTTATCTCTTATAGTTTTGGAGTTGAAGCTTTTTAAAATGTATATTTAATAGTCATGCAATATACAGGGTGTTTTTTTAAAACATGTCATTTTACTATCAAATTCCTAAGAATGGTCATATTTCAGAAACTATTAAAAATTTGATATATCTCATGTAGACTTTTTTAAAGCTCTTTGATAGAACTTTTGAATAGTGATATAATATACAGGGTGTTCCCTTAAAAAATATATTTTTTTATTGGCTGCACGTTAATCAGCAGAAAGAATACTACAACTTCACTAACTTACCAGACTTCGTATCTCTAATAATAAAGAAGTTAGCAATAGTGCCGACTTAAGTTTGATCACCCTGTAGATTACGTTAATGTCGCATGTGATACTCTCTATTTGAGATTGGAGAATAGACCCACAGAATTCGTTGGTTGAAACATTGCGATTTTATAGTTTGGGGTAGGGCTGGCAAAAACCGAAAAATAACACCGGTTAACCGGTTTCGGTTAAAACCGGTTAACCGAATATTTAAAAACCGGTATTAAAAACCGGTTTTAAAACCGAAAACGGTTTTAAAACCGATACACCGAAATCGGTTTTTAAACCGAAAACCGAAAACGGTCTTTAAAATCGAAA
Organism: Listronotus bonariensis; assembly: GCA_014170235.1. Classification (NCBI taxonomy): domain Eukaryota; kingdom Metazoa; phylum Arthropoda; class Insecta; order Coleoptera; family Curculionidae; genus Listronotus; species Listronotus bonariensis. The sequence continues at coordinate 11,944 of JACEGR010003210.1, read as the reverse complement.
ACGGTTCTCCAAACCGAAGAAGGCTTTTCTAAACCACAGTTAACACAAAATCGGAAAGTAATTATTCTCTATTAATCGTTTTTGCGTTGATTACGGATTTGCCCATGAGCTGTGGTGTTAAGTGATAATCATTATTCATCCTAGAATATTCCTCAAAAGAAATTGGTTAAATATAAATAAGAATAAAAATATAACATCCCTGTTAATAAAAGGCAAGATTCTAAAAGGTGATGTAAAAATTCCATACATACATACATAATTTATTTTTTCCTCTTTATTTAAAATTGGTATTCTATTTTCGGTGTTTTTTCTTGGTTTATTGGTTAATAAAAAACAGAAAAGGAAAAGTGGTGATTTTTAAATTTTAACTTAGTGTGTTATTATAGTAAGTTGTAGTTTTTAGATAATACCATTAAATTTGCCCCTTTATTTCAAACAATTCTTACTAGAAACATTTTCTTCTAAAATGCGCCGTTTTCTGGTTATTTCCCTGTCTAAGGTTAAATGAACCACCCTGTATAATCTGTCAACCAATATCCGATTTTACAAAATGAACGGTTTTTCTTTTTTGGATATAAACCGCATACAACTAAAAACCTATTAATTGATATTCGAAGAACCGCTTTTTGATTGGTCCGATTATCCAAAAACCGGTATTCAAAAACCGATTATCCGAAAAACCGGTATTTGTAAACCGGTTTTTTAAAACCGGTTAACCGATATTCGAAAACCGGTTTTTAAAACCGGTTAACTGGTATCCGAAAACCGGTTTTAAATACCTGTTAACCGGTATTCGAAACCGGTTTTCGGTTTTGGCCAAAACCGCGGTTAACCGAAAAAGCGGTTTCGGTTGCCAGCCCTAATTTGGGGATCTTAAGCTTGGAGAATAATGAAAAGTTTTTAAATTTTCAGGTGCCTCATCCAGAATTAACTTCAAGCCAAAGATTACACTTAAGACAGACAGCTTCGAATCCGGTAAGGCCATTTTGACACGTGGATCAGTGGCCGAAAGAGTGCTTATATTTGAGCGATGTCCAAGTGACTTATTATTGGATAAACGGGCCAGGGCACCTATTCCTCAAGTTAGTAAACCGCAGGTAAGTTTGCTGAGTTGAGGATTTTTGTAACCTATTTTTGGCCAGGGAATGTTTATATTCACACTAACTTTGTAGTTTTTTGAAAATTTAATCATTAAGGGGATGCCGTAGCACGTTAAATGAGCTAAAACGCGATTCGCTGCCGTTTTTAAATATTCGTTTGAGAAAAAAGTTGTATATTGAAAAGTTTCTTAAAATGATCCAAAGATTATCGAAAAGTTGGTTATTTTTACGGTTTTGTAATTTTGAGAAATTTAATGTGTTAATTATTACCATTACCAAAAATCAATTAACTTTCCGATAATATTTGGATCATTTTAAGAAACTTTTCTATGTACAACTTTTTCTCAAAACAAATATTTAAAAAACGGCAGCGAATCGCGTTTTAGCTAATTTAACGTGCTACGGCATCCTCTTAATAACGTGTATTTCCTTCTACTCTAAAGTATTAGACATATTAAAATAAGTCTTGATATTGTTTATTGAAATAGGTAAATGGTATGAGCAAAGGAGGGTTTATGCATATTTTTCAGTTTTTAATCACTTCCGGTTTAACCGGAAATGACTACAAGTTTGTATTTTTAAATGGAACACTGTGATATTTTATCAATTTTTGAGTTGTGGGACAATTCTAGTTTTTAAGCCTACATCTTCATCTAGGTGGCTGTGATTGAACACAAATTAATCTAGTGACCCTAGATGGTTTTGAAAAAATACAATAGCAAAGTTTTAGTGACTAATATGAAAGATAGGAGTAAAAGAATAAGGTAAATTTATATTTTCTTGTCTAACTATTATTTTTTACTTTTCGAGTAGACGATTTTTTGGCGAATTTAACGATACCAATTTATTTGCGTTCGGATTAAAAATAAAGCCATAAATAAAGGATCATAGCCACCTAGATGCAATACTACAAATGGCTCTAATAAAATTAAGTTGGCCTAAAAACTGTTAAAAATTTCAAATTAACATTTAGAATTGTCTAAGAAATCCAAAAATGTTAAAACAGGGTGTTCCATTTAAAAATTCAAAATTGGAGTTCTTTCCGGTTAAGCCGGAAGTAAACAAAAATTGAAAAATATGCGAAATCTCTCCCTTTCCATACCATTTACTTATACCAAATCTCATAAAGAAGTAATATTCTTGGGCCTTAGAATAAACACCAAAACCAAATCTCATTTTAATATGTCTAATACCAGTGGGGTAGCTACTATGGAACTAGGTGGGGCAGTGCCCCAGGGCCCCGAGCTTAGGGGCCCCTTGGAGGATGAAAGAGGGCCCTTGGGGTAAGTACAAAAATAGTGGAAACAAATGAGAGTAAAATAAAGAGGAGGCCTTTTTTTTTTTCTTGAAATTTTAGGGCCTCAATTTTTTTTGCCCCTGCTGCCGTAGCTACGCCACTGTCTAATACTCTAGAAGTTATGGCTTGTCTAATAAACTCGTTGACACCCGGTATATTCATACGAAGTTGTTTTCTGGTTTTTTACTGAAGAATCAGCCTTTATAGTTTGTCGGTAGAGTTACTGGACACTCTGTATAAGTAGTGAACTTCAAGATACATAGTTTTGTATTTCTGTTCTCATTATTGTCGTAAGTTAAATACGTACCCATATAACATTTTTTGCCGGCAAGGCATTGGCAAAAAGGTATCAAAAGACATCAAAATGGGCAATTGGCCGTTATTGGGCCACGTGTTGCAGAAAATGTGATGGCATCCATCCATTAATAAGTTATGATAAAAAAAATGCGTTTAGGATGATGGCATCCATCATTAATAAGTTACACTAAAAAAATGCTTTTAGGATGATGGCATCCATCATAAAAAACGTTTTGGCAAAAATATGCTTTTAGATGATGGCATTACATTATTTTTCCTAATGACAATAAAATGCATTTTTACCGTCCAGGGAACTAAAATGTGCATAAATAATGCACATGCATAATGTGTGTTTATGTACAGTTGAAAAAACCATAAGAGATAATAATAAAAATACTAAAAAAAAATACATTTCACGGAACAACTTCTCCATTTAACTTTTTTGTATCTCTTATGGTTTTTCCAAAGTTATAGTATTTAATTTTATATGGGACACCCTGTACATAAACACACATTATGCATGTGCATTATGTGTTTTTATGTACAGGGTGTCCTATAAAATTAAATACTATAATTTGAAAAACCATAAGAGATACAATAAAAATACTAAAAAAAAATACATTTCACGGAACAACTTCTGCATTTAACTTTTTCTTGTATCTCTTATGGTTTTTCCAAAATTATAGTATTTAATTTTATATGGGACACCCTGTACATAAACACACATTATGCATGTGCATTATTTATGCACATTTTAGTTCCCTGGACGGTAAAAAATGCATTTTATTGTCATTCGGAAAAAAATAATGTAATGCCATCATCTAAAAGGCATATTTTTGCCAAAACCTTTTTAATGATGGATGCCATCATCCTAAATGTATTTTTTCAGCATAACTTATTAATTATGAATGCCATCATCCTAAACGCATTTTTTTCATCATAACGTATTAATGATGGATGCCATCACATTTTCTGCAACACGTGGCTTAATAACGGCCAATTGCCCATTTTGATGTCTTTTTGATACCTTTTTGCCAATGCCTTGCCGGCAAAAAATGTTATATGGGTACACTCCTCTAGATTAAAAAAATCTTCCTGCCTACTTCCATGCAAACAGTCAAGTTAGGAAATAGAAGTTATTAAAATTAGCGCATAAAATTACACCAGGTAAAATAAATCAACATTAGAACATTGCATAACAAATCATTGAATAGCACAACGTATATTTAGTGTAGGCCAACCTTTGGTGTAGGTGTGCTGTTAAAATTTAAATGGATTCTACTAGTAAACACAGACGGGCTGAAGTCAAGGCTGGAACTCTATTTATTTATTTAATAAAATCGGATTGGCATGATGATTTGAAACACATGCACAAGTTTGGTATTGAATAAATATTCAATTTGCAGAAAACCGCAAAAATAGTAGTTAAAATGTATGAAATTTAAATAATATCAAATGCTATTAGTGTAATAAATTGGTAATACTTCTGATTTAAATATCTTCTAGCACAGTTTAAAGCAGAAACAGCTGTTTGATTGGAATACTTAACAACACACCTTCAATACAATCTTTCAAAAACTAAATTATGCAATTTTTTGTTGTAATTGAATTGCGGTTATGTGGAACGTTAAAAGTCATTTTGTAAAGAATCAAAAACAAAATATATTTTTTTATTTTTGTGATAAAACATTTTTGCAAAATTAAAAAAAAACCTCAACTGAATTACTAAATATATTTTTTTGCCCTCCATTATATCTTTTTAAAACTAAACTCTTTTTTTTATTGGTGTCAGTTTGGATTCCTAATATTAATAATAATAATAATAATAATAGTAAGCTTTATTGTCATGAAAACTATTTAGATATCTTTGTAGACAAAGCAAAACAATAAATTATATTGAAGATATGCTCTATATTGGTTAGGCGGATTCATTTATTGGATGGTCTTTTTGTTAGGTACACGACTGGAAAGAATGGGACCGCTTTGGTCCTGGTCCTGGGGTAAACGAGCTGACCCTGTTCAGCCCTATTGACCGCTATGAACTAGCCGGTCGCCTGAAACAAAATAAAAGAAAAACCCCCAAAAAACCAAAAAATTCTAATTAAAAAACGACGTTTCGGTGGCAAGTCTGCCACCGTTGTCAAGATAAAAAAATAATAAATTACCTAATATTTAAATTAGAAATGATTGAATTTTATGCTTTTAAAATCGCATACTGAGAATAGTCTGACATATGTGTCATGAGTGACATAAGTATACCCCGGGACCAGGACCGAAGCGGTCCCATTCTTTTCAGGCGTGTACCTAACAAAAAGACCATCCAATAAATTATATATACATATACGGTTACACACACAAATATATAAGAGTAAAAAGAAATACCTTTTGTGGAAATGTATCCTCGAAAAATTCATTTAAATTGTACTACGCTCTTTTCAGTAAAATTGTTTTAACATATTTTTTTAAATTTCTTTATGTTTTTATTTTTTTTTTTATAGAATTTGGTAAATGATTAAATATCGTTTTTGATTCATTAATTATAGATTTTTTAATAATATTTGAATGTGGTATAAGTAGATCAATGCAGGAGTTATTTCTAAAATTATATAAAGAGTTTTCATTATAATTACACTAATATTTTTATATATTAAACAAACAGTTTCCAATATTAAAATAGATGTTAGTGTCAATATCTTATATTTAAAATTATTAAAGGTTTGCAAGGTTCCCTAGATTTGATTTTGTAAATAGTTCTTATAGCTCTTTTTGCAAAATAAAAACTGAGCTTAACAGATTTTGACTAGAGTTTCCCCAGAAACACATACCATATCTTATTATTGATTTAATTAATGTTAAATAACTAGTTTTCAGTAGTGGAAAATTAAGTTCAGTAAAAATAATTCTAAGAGCATAACAAAAGATGTTAATTTAAATTACCTTCATCGGCAAATATCCGGTATCCAGAAAAATGCAGATCTCCCAGGTGTAACAAAACACGTGAAAGAAAAAATACAAGATTATATAATTTGTCTTTCTTTCGAAGATGTTGGCTTTTAAAAACTCTAATGAAGTCAAGTGTTTCAGACATAAGTATTGTGGTGAACACACAAGCGTATTTTTTCTTCTCTTAACACCAAAAAATTGTCTGGGCTGGATGGTATACCAGCAGTCATTTAAAAAAAATGTGCTCCAAAATTTGCACCCATTTTTACTCGGCTCTTTTGCATTTTTTACGACACAGCTAGAAAGCTAATCCATCCCAAAGGATCTAAAACCCTTTTATCCAACTATAGAGCTATTTCACTTTTCTCAATTCTTTGTAAAGTATATAGTTTCCTTAATTTGTTGATTCTTAAATATTTAGAGAAACACAAAATTGTACATAATTTTCTCACAAGAGTTCAACAGCAGATCTTTCTTTCATATCACACAACTCCCAGTTTCTTGAGTTTCTTGGTGAATCCCAGATCGTTGGTCGGTCTTGATATATTAAAAGCTTTTGATCAGGTCTGGCATGATACTACTCGATGAACTTCCCTCGTACGTTCTTCCAACCAAACTCTGTTCTTGACTTTCTAGTTTTCTTTCTGAGAGTAGTTAAAAGTATATCGGCCAGCAATGCAATAACAAAACATTACAGTTTTGCCGATGTTCTAATTTTTAATAAAAATGTTTTAGTTTTCAACCACCTTGATCGGCAATAGTGAGTATTTAGGAAGCCCTATATGGCTGTAATTTTTGTATTTCAACTGAAGCAACTAATAAATGCATTAATTTATGTTACTCGTATTTTAATTGGGATTATTTCTTGAAATTAGTGAAACACATTTTTTCATAAGATAGTTGTTTAAAAATTGTTTGGAACAAATTAACAGAACGTTTAAATTGCCTTTAATTAAATGTTTTTTAGGCAATAGACGATGTTTTGTTGGTCATTAAAATGCATTTTCTCTCCTGCAATAAAATATGTATTTTATTTAAACTAACACGTAAATAAAAACATAATTTTACAATCAAATAAAAAAAAAGTAACACACCTGTTGTCTGAACGCCGACATATCATAAAAAAAATCTGTAGGTGGAATATAATGAACATTTCTGGTTTCCCGTCTTATTCATTTATTTAATAAATTATTTTCTTAATCTTTTCTTCTTTTGCCGCTTATTATTTTTACTTCTCGTACAAAAACTAGTATTCTAATTGCAAAAAAATATAAAATGCAACAACTTCTCTACCATTTCAAAGGTTATTGGTAAGTTTTTATAAGAAGAAATATATTATTTAGAAAAGATTGGAAATTGAATTAAAAAACATGATGTATAATTGCCTTAAAACAAATAACTTCGCGGAAAATACATAAACTTAGGAATTTATGTTGGGATGTAAAAAGCAGATATTAACATCTATTAACACAGGTTTAATGTTATGTTGGAATAAACAGTTTTTAGGCAAGTGGTGTGTATTTTTTATTTTCAGTAAAAACTATTTTTTTGTAATAGTAGGGAAGCCCAAGGGGGATTTCGGGATTACTACAGCGCGACAGATTAATATACCGGAGGATATTGTGTACCCGGTTAAGTACCTACGCCAAATTTAAGCCCCGTATACAGGGCCGATCGTAACAAACAACAATATATATCATCAGAATTTTCGAGCGCGTCAGATAAAGATAGGGTGAGTTAATTACATGCTAAACAGTGTATATTTTAATAATCTGACAATTTGAGAAAGGCTTAATGAAAGCGAAGGGCTACAAAGTTGTAAAAAACGTAATTTTGAGATTCCAAAGCGTGACTATTTTTTTTGTTTAAAGAAAATAATTTAGGGATTAACTTTCCAACCACTAACTTTGGAAGATGAAATTATTTCTACCGCTAAAGCAAAGGCAGAACTATTTGCCAAACAATTTGCTGCCAATTCAACCCTTGACCCTCCCGTAAATCATCCAATTCCAGCGGTTGCCCCAGTTTCTCATAAAATGCCCGATATTATTTTTAAAGTAAAACACATTAAGCGTATTCTTTCTTCCCTTAACACCAAGAAAGCGTCTGGGCTGGATGGCATACCAGCAATTGTTTTAAAAAAATGTGCTCCAGAACTTGCACCAATCTTAACTCGGCTCTTTCGAATTTCTTACGACACAGGTATCTTTCCGGAGAGCTGGAAAGCTGCACGTGTTCAACCTATTCCCAAGAAAGGATCTAAATCCCTTCCATCTAACTATAGACCAATTTCAATTCTCTCAGTTCTTTGTAAAGTAATGGAAAAATTAATTAATGCACAAATTCTTAAGTACTTAGAAAAACACAAAATTTTGCATGACAGGCAGTATGGATTTCGCCACAAAAGATCTACAGCAGATCTTCTTCCTTCGTATCACACTGTTGGAATAAGTCTCTTGAGTTTCTAGGTGAGTCCCAGATCGTTGCTCTTGATATATCCAAAGCTTTTGACCAGGTCTGGCATGCCGCACTTCTTAATAAACTTCCCTCCTATGGTCTTTCAACTAAACTCTGTACTTGGCTCTCTAGTTATCTATCTGATCGACGTATATCAGTTATTGTGGACGGCCATTCTTCAAGCTTTCACCAAGTAAATGCTGGAGTCCCTCAGGGCTCAGTTCTGGCCAACATTGTTTCTTCTTCACATCAACGACCTTCTCTCGTCCACAACTAATTCCATTCATAGTTTCGCCGACGATAGTACCCTTCACTCCAGTTTTCAGGTTCCTAAACCCATCACTAAACCTGACTTGGAAAACAAACGCAGAGCGATGCTGATATCTCTTTCGCAGGATCTTAATTTAATATTGGATTGGGGCGCCAAAAATCTCGTCCATTTTAATGCATCCAAAACACAATCATGTTCCTTGTCGCGAAAAAGAGTCATCAAATACTCATCCTCTATTTATGAGCGGCCAAGTTTTACAGAGCAAAGACACCTTCAATCTTGTGGGCGTCACATTTGAAAGTACTACACATACACTTTATATGTGTCCCAAATCCGACCTCCCTTGGAATATTGTTCCCATATCTGGGGCATGGCGTCCCCCACAACCCTAAGCATTCTTGATTCTATTCAAAGAAGAGCTATTCGTCTCATTAATTATCCTTCACTTACAGAAAGGCTTCCCTCTCTTGCCCATCGTCGGGCTGTGGGGGATTTATCGCTTTTTATGGGTACTTCCATTACTTCTGCTCTGAAGAATTGTCCAGTATAGTTCCTCCACTCACGGTTCCCAACAGAGAAACTCGTGGTTCCGCGCATATGCATCCCTATACGGTCCAACTGGACAGACCCCGAACTTCTCACTTTGTTCGTTCTTTTATCCCTAGAGTTTCTAGATTGAGGAACCTTCCCGCTTTCCCCCTCAAATCTTCAAGTAGTTAACTCCCGTGTCAACAAACTCCCTCTTACCTCGCTTAAGACACCCACGGTTTGTTAGTATTTAGGCTTTTAGTCCAAAAGATTAAAAAAATATATATATAATCCGATACGATCCGAACGATTTCCACAATCCGAAATAATAACAGTATTTTTTGACATATTTAAAAATCTATAGCCGCTTCCTCCACCGATGAAAAGGTATGCATTATATAAGATTTTTTTCTTCTTATCATCTAAGCTTTGCAACCCAGTAGGTCTTTATGTCGCTCGAGTAAACCCCCATGTAGCATCGTGGGCTCCCCTACTATAATGTTCCTTTGGAAAAACTAGAATTAATAAAAATGCATTAATACCATCTTACCAAAATATTGGTTATAAAAAAACGGTTTTAGTGTAATATTTTCTATTTTTTGCTTTGTTTTAGCCGTTGCCGAAACAACCATCTTTGCAACATACCACTCTTCAGAGGCATGTTAGGGCTCATAGAAACGTCAATATACCAAGATTCCATTATCCTAAAGGGAAACCTGGACCTCCTGGGCAACTTGAGGTGGTCAGGGCTAAGGTCAAAGCTGCGTTTGCAGGGATAGGAGAAAGGGCGTCAAGGTAAAATTATTGTTTTAAATATGTTTTCTACCTTTATCTTTATACTGATTTATAGGGTAAATGCATATGAGAAGTATTGACCGGACTTAGTCAAAGAATACCAATCCATAGAACCCCACAAGTGAGATTTCAGAGTACCCTAAAAATTTTTAGTACTTACTGCGACCAACAGATGGCGAAAGTAGTACGATGACGCTTTGCTAATATGATTACCATCAGAAATTGATAGCAGTCGCTGACGAGCAGTCGGCCCGTTCGTTTAGAGTGAGGATATACGCAAAATTTAATAAAAATAAAATCCCCGATAAATGGTAGTATCCATAAGATTATTAAGTTTATGATTTCAGAATAGGATATATCGATGGGTTTTTGACAAAACATCTTAAGCGACATTCGTCAGTTTTACGGGAAACGTTTTTTTTTTCATTGGCTTTATTTCAGATGAAGATATGTTCTATATTGGTTCGGCGGTTCATTTAATTAATGGTAGTTATTTGGGTACACGCCAAAAAATAAATTAGTACCAAAAAACCAAAAAAAAAAAATAAAGCAAGTAAATAGAGAACTAAAAATCGACGTTTTGGTAGCAGGTCTGCCACGGTTGTCAAGATAAATTAAATAAAAATAAAAAATTTAAAAATTAACTATTATTTAGGTTTAGAGTTTTAAAATTTTTAGCTTTTTTAAGGAGATTCTGAAAATTTTGACATTAAATGTTAAATATGTTGGTTTTGTAATTCAAATTAAGAAGAAATCTAAAATAAAAACATTCAGATCTCGGTTTTTCTTTAAAAATAACGCGATGGGAAGAAAAAATCGTTTCCGTAAAATTGGCGAATGTCGCTTACGATGTTTTGTAAAAACGCATCGATATATCCTATTCTGAAATAATAAATTTAATAATCTTATGGATACTGGATCCATTTATCGGGGATTTTATTTTTATTAAACTTTGCGTATATCCTCACTTTAACTGATCGGGCCCGACTGCTCGTCAGCGACTGCTATTAATTTCTAATGGTAATCGTATTAGCAAAGCGACATCGTACTACTTTCGCCATCTGTTGGTCACGGTAGGTACTAAATTTTTTAGGGTACGCTGAAATTTCACTTGTGGGGTTATATGGATTTTTATTCTTTGGTCCGGTGTCAAGAAATTCCTTCTTACCTCGCTTATAGGGAGATACCTGTAAAATGTCAATTTTTTTTCATAATATGTTATGGTCCTTTAAAAACACTCCTAAAATTTTAAAACATAATTTTCAGTATTTCTTATATTACAGAGTCGGTAAGTCACTATAATCAATGAATTGTATTGTTCCAAATCACCTCGTATAAAAACACGTGCCTTCGTTTTTATACCTTTATTAACAATGTAACGTAACTATGGTTACAATAACGGCAAAATCTTAAACTGTCACTGTCTCGAAGTTTACAGCACAAAAGTCGAATATGTACTAACTGATCGGAAGTTTCCGTCGCCCTTTTATAGTATGGTGGAAGAGTAAAGAATGATCTAGAATATTCGAGAAATATCGTGAAAATTCCATAGTACATGATGGCATAAAAGTTATTAATGGATAATTCGGGCGTTTTCGGAAACCTTCGAAAGTGATGAAAGAACTTGGAAAAATTAAGGTAAATTATTTAAATAAATTAACAAACTAAATTAAACGATCCTAACTCTCTAAAATTCTATAACCTAAACACATTTTTGAAAGTCTGTAACATTGCCCCCTTCCAAGTTTTGATCGTCTCGATCAAGTATCTTCACTGTCTTGATAACGGCTTAGCCTTTCTAGATGTACTACTTTCATCTTTGCCTGTGGACTCTTCTGTATACGGTACACCAGATCATTAAGCCGTGTCACCACTTTATATGGTCCCTCCCATGACTTCTGTAGTTTCGGTGAACGCCCCTTGGTTCTTCTTGGATTGTATAACCAAACTTTTTCACCGGCGACAAATCCCTGATGGTTAGCTTTCAAGTCATAGCGGGATTTCATACGGTCACTTCCTTTTGTAACCTGGTACGCACCTCTTCATGTATCCTCTGTAGCTGTTTACTTAGTTGACTTACATAGTCTTCTGCTGGTTCTTCATTGGTGGAAGGTCGTCCTGTAAGCAAGTCAACTGGAAGAGCATATCTCCGCTCCGAAAATGACTTTAGCAGGTGTTTCGCCAGTAGTTTCGTGGATTGCGGAGCGAGTATGCTAATAAAAACGGCTGTATACAGTTATCCCAGTCACTTTGTTG
>JACEGR010003209.1:0-109516 GCA_014170235.1 Listronotus bonariensis | reverse complement strand
AGGGCAGAGGCTCCACATATGGCCACTACCCCACTTATGGCCACCTTCAACCATTCCCTGAAATATTAAGGTTAAGGGTATTTTGTGCAATAAAACTTTGTGACGGCACTGGTCTGTCGGAATGTTGGAAGTGGGGAAAATCATGCGGCGAAACTGTCGGCGACATGTTAGTTCCATTACAAATTCAAACGTGACTAGATGTTTGACAAGTCGCAAATCGTTAAGTTTTTCGTAAGAAACATCCGCAATCATCGCGTCGAGAAAACAACTTTTTTGTTAAAGTTGTGTTGGATATTTAAACAAAGGTATGTAGAATAACTTAGTCAATATATTTTTAGTGGAAAATAGGTGCATAAATACTTGTTTTTATTTAGATATCATAGTGGCCATTAGTGGAAAAGAAATATGAAGAGTTCTCTACTTATGGCCATACAACTGGCTATAAGTGGAACCCCTAAATCTACTTATAGCCATCTTATTTTGATTCAATTTGCTGTCAAAATAAAATCTTTTAAATATAATTTTTTAAATTATTTTCAGACTAAGATGCCGAAAAGTGTCCAAAAGGGAAGAATAGCAAAACTGCATAAGTTTCAGTATTCTCCAGCAAAAATAAATTTAGCATTGGACGCTATAGCAGAAGGAATGGCTGTATCAAAGGCAAGTACTGTTTTTAAAGTTCCACGCACAACTCTAAGAAATAAAATAACCGGCAAATCGCCAAGAGGTTCAACCGGACAGTGTGGATTTTATTCATTCCTGGGAAAAGAAAATGAAAAAACATTGGTTGATTGGGTACTTGAATGTGCTAAGATGGGTTTTCCGATTGATAAGGATGGCCTTCTAACATCCGTACAGAAACTAGTTACGCAGCTAAATATCAAAACACCCTTTTCAAATAATCGGCCTGGGAAAAAGTGGTATTATGCTTTCTTGAAGAGACATAAGGAATTGTCACAGAAAAAACCTGAATATATTCATGGAGGTAGAGGCGCGGTGACAGAAAACAGAATTCGAATGTGGTTCGATGGAGTTCATGAAATTTTAGAGGAGAGTAATTCACTTGACGTATTAACTGATCCATCTGAGTGTTTAATATGGATGAAACCTGTTTCGCTTTGGCTCCCAAAAATGGTATTATACTAGGACCTCGTGGAAGGCATGTATATGATGAGAGACTTGCATCAGATAAAGAAAATGTGACCACTCTTTTTACAGTAGATGCATCAGGAAAATTTGCACCTCCACTGACTTTGTTAAAGTATGACAGAATTCCTAAACCCATTTTACAATTAGCTCCTAAAGGCTGGGGCATAGGAAAAAGTGAGAACGGTTGGATGACCGCAGAGTGCTTTTATGAATATTTTTCCCATGTTTTTTTACCATATCTTCATGAAACAAAAAAATGTTTCCTGTTATTGTATTTTTGGATGGACATCGGTCTCACCTGACCTTACACTTAAGCAGACTTTGCAGAGAACACCTTGTCATTCTAGTAGCGTTACTTCCCAACGCTACGCATATCCTGCAACCATTGGATGTTGCTGTTTTTAGTCCTTTGAAAAAGAAGTGGCAAAAAATATCTAGGAAGTATAAGATTGAGAATCAGGGCCAAGAAATAACCAAAGGTCTCTTGCCTTCAATTTTATTCGATATCATTAATGAACCAAAAATGGCAGAAAATGTTAAGTCCGGGTTTCATGCAACTGGTCTGTATCCTTTTAATGTGAATAATGTAGATTATTCAAAAATTATTTTAAGAAAGCCAGACTTGGAAGAAACCCAAACAACAGAGTTAAATGCCGAAGTTATCAGTCATCTTAATTATTTGGAGCAAAAAATTGACTCCATTTTATTGAGTAAATTTGAGATAACAAAGCAGAAGGAATCACGAGTGGGAAGGCGAACCAGAAGCACTATATTTGTTTAAAGTCTGGTATGCTAGAAATTTCAAAAGAAGTGGAAAATAAGGAAAAAGCTGGATCACAATCACCATTACCTGAAAACGTATATTCTCCTTCAACTCTCCCATTGAACAATTTTGATAATGATGAAGCCGAGGTTGCCATTATTGACGTTAACCAAAATAATCAAATTTGCCCACAACCAAGTACAAGTGGAGTTTCAATTGATACCAATCAAGCAGTCAAAATTGAAAGTGTCAAACGAAATATCCTTATACCGAAATCTGCATTATATGGTCTTTTACCTTACCCTGGTGAACGAAATAAGAAAACTGGAACTAAAGGAAAACAAGGAACACCTTGCAGCATTTTAACATCAGATAAATGGATTCAACTAGAAGAAGAAAAAGAAAAACTTAAAGAAGAAAAAGAAAAAGCCAAACTTGAAAGAAAACAGTTAAGGGAAACAAAAAAATTAAAAGCTCAAGAAGAAAAAAATAAAAAACAAACACAAAACAGAAAAGGAAAATCTAATATTAAAGTTTTAAATACAGAAACAAGTTCTGATGAGGAATGGACAAACTCAGGTGACAGTATTGATGATGTCGACTTACAAGAGGGCATCACAGCAGAGATTGAAATTCTTAAACCTGGAGATCTAAAGCTTGGAAATTTTCTATTGGTAAAATTCATGGGCTCTGGTAAAAGAATGGCAACAACCTACAGATATGTTGCGGTTATCTTGAAAATATTACCAAGTGAGGAATATCAAATTCAGTGTCTTAAGAGTTTAGACAAAGAAAAGACAAGGTTTGAATACATAGAAAATGATGTATCAGCAATTAGTAAAAATGATGTCATAGGCCTCCTACCTGAACCAGTTTTGGAACAAGAAGGACGAAAATTAATAACTAAATTTAATGGTTCGGTAGATGTATTTGAGAAATGTTAGTTGTTAGGATTAATATTATTGTTATAATTTTGCTTAAATATAATTATACGTAACAAAAATTTTATTTAATCTATCCCATGTTGCCGGCCATAGGTGGTGAAATAATATATTTATAAGTGGGAACTAGATGGCCAAAAGTGGCAAATTTTGCATTTTTTTACAGAATTATTAATAACTTTTCCAATTTAAAAGTTTACATACTTTAGTTCATTTAATATTAATAAAAATACTTTAAAGGCTACAATTTTACTTAACTATTTTTTGTTTTAAAATTTAATGAAGAACAGGAATACCAAATACATTTATTTTTTCTTAAGGTGGCCATAGGTGGAGCCTCAGCCCTAAGTATTTATTTTTTGTTTAAAGTTTTACAGAAAATTAGCATTTTCCATAAATTTAGTTTTTTTTTTTTTAGAGAAGGCCAAGACTAAAAATGACAAAACAGTATTTTTTAATACCTCCTTTTTTTTATTTCTCTACCCTAACGAATATTTTATTAACAATTCACTTTTATATTTACAGGGTATTTTAATTTGCTTGGCTAAGCTTTAAAAAATATAACTTTATCATAGAAAGGCACTTCTACAGCAAAAAATAGTTATACGTTATACTTAGTAAATTAAAATAAAATAAATACATATTATAAAACATTTTATATCAAATAATTTATACTTAAACTAACAAAAAACAAAAATTACAATAAATGTTTAAATTATAGTGTTCCATGATGTGTATTTATTTTATTTCCATTTAGGAAATATTGTATTTTTTTCTGTAGTTTTTTGTTTTTGTTTGTAAACAGTCTCCAAATAAGGAAGTATTTAGATGCGATGGATGTAAAAAACCCTTCTGTAAGCAATGTGAAGACCTGACCACCTCGGAGGTTAGGGTACTGCAGCTAAACAAAAGAACTATGAAATTTTATTGCACACGGTGCCAAAAATATGAAACATTTGCATTAATGCAGAGTTTACTGGATACAAAGGATGAACTCTTAAAGAGCAAAGCAGAGATAATTGAACTTAAGAACAACGAGATAAAAACTTTACTCGAGAAATTGGACAGGCAACAAAAGAATAATGTATCTTATGCGGCAATTGTACAAGCACCAGCCAGAAATAATTTAAGGACTAAACCAAATGTCCCTAATTTAGTCATTAAACCAAAAAAACGGCAAACCTCAAAGATTACAAAAGATGATGTTATTGCTAATATAAGCCCCGCAGAATTAAACATAGGTGTAAGTAGGCTTAGAGAAACTCAGTCAGGCAATGTAACAATAAAATGTGGCACTAAGGATGATCTTCAAAAACTCAAATTAGCTGTACAGCAAAAACTAAATAATGGATATGAGATTGAAGAAAGTAAATTAAGAAATCCTCGAATTAAAATTTTTGGATTTACTAAAAACATGACAGAGAGGGACATCGAAGACTCGATTAAAAAACAAAATCGCTTTATTGAAGATGAAGATCAGCTTAAAATAACATACATAAAAAAATCTAGGATGGGAAGTAGCATCCTATTTGTGGAGTGCTCACCTCAGCTGTTTAACAAAATGATGGCCTATAAACGCATATACATAGATTGGGAACGTTTTTATGTAGTAGAAGACTTATCAGTATTACAGTGTTTTAAGTGCAATGGACTATATCACAAGAGTGTTAACTGTGAAAACGAACTGGTGTGTTCATAATGTGGAGAGTGCCATGAAAAACAAAATTGTCAAAAACAAAGGAAAAAGTGTGTTATCTGTGAAGAAGCAAACAGCAAATATAAGACTAAGTATGATATAAATCACGAAGCAAATGATCACAAGGTATGCCCGACCTATCAATATCACCTACAAGTTTTAAAATCTAAAATAGACTATGGCCAAACAACTTAATAAAATCATAATATTTGATGCTACCCAAACTAGAGTGAGATTGTTAGGGCTGTGGTCAACCAGTCTGTGTAAATCCAAGGTCCAACCCAAAACCCTCTTTTTTGTAATAAGTTTAAATGCAAGACACTATAATTGTCATTTTAATTTTCACTCCCACTGAAGATCAACTATTGAATTATTTAGAGTCTTTTGAAGAAGACTTGGATGGGGCGTTACTGTCTGATGTATTATTAAAGAAAAAACTAGTCATTAATAATAAAATATTAAATGTTTTTCATATAAACATTAGAAGCATCAACAAAAATTTTGATGAGTTTATGTTGCTTTTCGAGCAATTTGGTCTAAATCACTGTGATATTCTAATACTAGGGGAATGTTTTCAATTGTCTAATGAACTGTATACGATACCGGGGTATGTCACACACTACAATGAAGGTGATTTTAACAGGAATGACGGTTTGGTACTATTTATTAAATCACACTTAAATATTCAGGTGACTCACATTAAGCTAAGTTTGTGCAAGGCTACGTTGAGTAGAGTGGTTATCAACTTTGAGGGGCTGACTTTCGGCCTAATAGCTACATATAAACCACCCCCAATATCTGAAATTTTGTTTATTGAGGACTTAAAACATTACTTTGATATAACACTAAAAGAAAATATAGAAATTTTTATAGGGGACATTAACATTAACATAACTAACAACGAAAACAATACTGTAAATGAATATCTATCACTTATGGGACGTCACGGATTTATAGCTTATATAAGGTCACCTACACGAATAACTACTGAAACAGCATCGTGCCTTGACCACATATTTGTAAGAAGAAAACTTAAGATAAATGGAATGCTTTTTCAGTCCTTTAGACTTGACTCGGACACTACTGACCACCTCCCCATTATGCTTAACATAACACTAAATAAGGGCCACAATTTCGATAAAACTGACATCAAGAAAGATGCCTTTAACTTCACTGATTATAAACTTATTAAACAAAAGCTTCTATCACAGGACTGGACTAATGTTCTAGAAAGTAATGATTCTGAAGAGGCATTAAACATATTTATGACCTATTTTCAGGATATATCCAAGGAATGTACAAAAAAATTAACCTAAAAAATCTAAGCACAAAAAAATAAAAGCCTGGTTAACCGATGGATTGATCACTTCTATAAAACACAGGGACAAATTAAAGAAGAGATTAATAAAGCATTTTAGCCCTACTCTAGAGGCAGAATACAAAAAGTATAGGAATCAGTTAAGTAAGTTAATAAAAACTCAAAAATACAGATATTATAGTAACCAAATACAGAATAATAAAAATAATCTTAGAAAAATATATGAAATAATAAAGGATGCCACAAATGATAATTCCAACTTTAAGAATGGCCCTCTCACCCTTGTTGATGATAAAAACAATACCTTTAAAGATAACCTGCAAATGGTTAATTACTGTAATGATTACTTTGCCAATATTGGTGTTGAAATGCAAAAAAATATAAAAGACCCCAAAAAAAATATTAAAATTAAACAAAATATTAAAGCTACCATGTATCTAAGGCCCGTTTCTACAAATGATCTTATAAAACAAATCTCATCTTTGAAAAATGATACTTCCCCGGGCAAGGATGACGTCTCTGTAAAGCTAATAAAATATGTTCATCTAGAAATATTGAAACCTTTAAGACATATAATAAATTTAATCTTTAAAACGGGTAAAGTGCCTATGCAGTTCAAGCAGTCAATAATCATTCCTATTTATAAAGCTGGTTCAAAAAAAATATTCAAAATTATCGCCCAATAAGCCTAATAAATAATTTTGCGAAAATATTTGAAAAATGCTTAAAGGATAGACTTATAGACTTTTATAAAAGTTGTAATATTCTCTCGGAAGGTCAGTATGGTTTTTGGGAGGGCTTGAGCACTGCGGATGCACAGTATAGCTTGATTTCAGAGATTACAGATGCCTTGAATAATAGCAAAAAATGTCTTGCTATCTTCCTTGATCTGTCGAAGGCTTTTGACACAGTGCCCTATGGGCAACTGCTCGATGTGTTGGCAGGGTATGGAGTCAGGGGTGTAGTGTTGGATGTTTCCAAGAGTTATTTGACAAATAGATGTCAGTTTGTTAAAATAAATGACACCATAAGTAGTCCAACAAAAATCAAAATGGGGGTACCTCAAGGGACCATACTTGGTCTAATACTGTTCATAACTTACATTAACTCATTGCTTTCCCTAAAAATTAACGGCAAAATAATATCATACGCAGATGATACAGCTCTTGTTTTTGCAGATACAAGTTGGGATAATGTAAAAATTAAAGCTATAAATGGCTTTCAAGAGGTAAAAAATTGGTTAGATACATTTAAACTGTCCCTTAATATAAAAAAGACAAACTATATCGCATTTTCTATAACAAATTCAAATAGACCCACATTTGATGAACTCATAATAGACAATGACCTAAATTCTAAAATCTGCTCGGTAAAAACAACTAAATACCTGGGTATTATAGTGGATCGACACCTCAAATGGACTGAACACATTGTATATCTAACAACAAGAATACATAAACTTTGGTGGAATCCTTAATTAGATACGGTATAATTATTTGGGGTGGAGCCTACCAGAACAATATACAGCCACTAGGCACTATACAAAATTACATCTTAAAGGTTGCATATAAAAAAATAGACTTTATTCCACAAATCTACTCTATAGTGCAGAAGTTGGCAATTTAAAACTTCTTTATATACACTCCGTATGTGCTTTTATAAACTCAAGAAAAACAATACAGAATCACATTACGCACACCCATTTAACTAGACAAAATACAAATAATAATTTAACATTGCCAGTGAGTAACAGAACCATTAACTTAAAATTCATAGACTACTTAGCACCCAAATTTTATAATCTACTACCAAAACAATTAAAGGAAATAAAAAATAAAAAACGATTTAATAAGTTAAGTAAGAAATATATCTATGAAAATCTTGATACTTTTTGCAGATTGTGGTAGGAACCTATCTGTTGGCTATCCTCTGTTGTAGTGTAGTGACTGGTATTACGTTTTATTTGTTTTACTTTTTTTTTTTTGTCGGGTTGTGATACCCTTGTGATAACTATAGATTATAAGTATTATATGTATATATTGGCTAACTATTACACATGAGTACATACAGATGCTTCAATACATCTAGGTACTCAAACAATAACTTAGAATATTTTTAATAGTGTAGAATAATAAACACATGTATAACTTGTAAAATTTTGGTAATATATTATTATTATTATTATTATTATTATTATTAATAGTGCTTTTTCTATAAAAGTATTTAATTTTTAAACTTGTCTATTATTGTTATGTTGTTTAATTATATTGCAAGTTTTCGAAATATTTTATAAAAAAACTGCATAAACATTTATTAAAGCTTAGGTTGGTTAATTTAAATAAATTAAAAATATAAAAATTGATTTTTAATAAAAATTCAATTTGGGGTAGCGGAACCAAAAAAGTGAGTATTGAAACATACTGTTTTGTCATTTTCAGTCATAGCCTTTTATAAAAAAAAACAAAATTTATGGAAAATGTTAATATTCGGTAAAACTTTAAATAAAAATACATACTTATATATATTTTTGAAAGGCCGAAAGAGAGCTTAATAAATATAGATAAAAATATACAGGGTGTTCCATAAGAAAAAACATAAGTTTGGTGATTTTCTTAAAAACTAACCAATAAAGAAGAAAACTAATTACACCACAATATTCTTCGGAAAAAACTACATAATTAACCTATTTAAAGTTTTTTCACAACTTTAACAGCAAACGAGTAAAAAAAGATTATAAAAATGGGCAAAATCCAAAAATCACCCTGTAGCTCTGAGATGGATCTCAATAGCCATGAACTGTTTTCACTATAGTTGTTTTCTCAAAAAGAGATCGGGAGTCCCATATTAGATTTTTCATATTCCTTACGGTTTTCGAGATACCCCGTAAAACCATCGAAAATGAAACACCCTGTACATTTATTTTCGTAATAGGAATAAAACATAGTAAATCATAACCAAAACAAAATATATTTTTAACCTTTTTTAAACTGTGATAATAAAAAAACTGTTGAAAAATATACTGTTAAAATTTTCTTTTAAAAAGTTTTTGTAGGTAAAAAATAATAAAGCATGTTGTTTATATTAACAAGAAGATATTTTGATCTTTCTTTTTCTTGCGACCAATAGTAAAGATTTAAATAAAATTTAAGCTTTGCAAAATTAAAACTGTATATTTTAAGATTCGTGTAGACAATGCTTACTAAACCTCTAAGTAAATTTTCAGTAAACCAGGATAAAGCTTAAAGTCTTAAAGTTTTAAAAAACATACTGACAGTAAACTTTTTTTCATGAGTAGTATAAACACAGTAACTTACAGCCTTGTTTTCACATGTAAAATGGTAATAAGGAAAGGTAGAATGACATTAAAAATGTCATAAAACAGAGATCTGAATAAGTAAGACTAGTAAGAAGTTGATTTTCTAGTGATTGACAGATATGAAATGAGGAGCTAGTTTCAAAGTGTACATTCTCCAATATTAAATTGTTATATTATATCTTTAAAAAAATAACAGAGAACATATCGCTACTTTGGAAGAAGACTGACACAACTCAAAAAAGCGAAGTTTTGGGAAAATGCCTTTTAAAAGTTTCAATAAAATTGTAATTGAATTTGAAACTAGGCCCCTCAAATATTCATAACCCTTATATGATGGCCAAAATATTTTGATTAGGCATTAAACTAATTTCAGTATATATTGTCTTTAATGTATGTATAAAAATGTTCTTTATAGTAGGAACATATGTAAAATTATTTTAATTTGATTACCTACATATTTTAATTCTAATAATGACAATCACATCGAGGCATAAGGAAATCATTAACAGATAAAACTAGGTATTATTATACAAAAAAATTATTTTTAAATTAATCAGATTCCATATTTTCATCAATTTCCATCTCTTTTTCACTCTCTTCATTTTCAGGCTCCTTATCCCAGTCCTTCATTTTGGCACTCATCATAAAATCGTCCCTTAAAATATTCCATGTTGCTTCTTTTTCCTGACTGTTCCGTTTAGTAGTTGTACCCTGTTGCTGCTTATCTTTTGTATTTTTGTTTTTTGTATTTCCTCATCTAATGTACTAGATTTTTCTCCCATAAGAACATCTAGAAAAGCTCTTTTATCAATATTCTTTAAAACTTTTTCTTTTCTAACTTCCAATGGTCCAGCATCATCTAGTTTTTACTTATGTCTTTCTGTTGCATTTTAACTGCATTGAATAGCTGTACTACACCTTTAGTAGCTATTTTTTGAAGTGTTCTTTCTCTATCTTTTTCTAATATATTTGGTTTTACACGAACATTAGGAAGTTCCCTTCTCTGAAATACAAATTAATAAATTAAATTTTAAAAATATATTTGTAAAGATTTTAATTAGGAAATAGAATAATTACCCACCTTTTTTTTGGTGGTGCATCACTATTCAGTATTTTCTCTTCAATGACTGTTTCTTCTTTTTTAACTTGGCCATCAAGTGTAGCTATTTCATATTTCTCTGTCCTAACTTTTTTATTGGATCAGTAAGTTTTTTTGCCTTTGATAATACAATGGTCTTTTTCTTTTTTGGTTTGTTTGTTTTTAGAATTTTTGCTATCGAATCTGCCCAGCCTTCATTTAATAATTCCTTACTTTCATCATCAATCATTTCTGAATCCAAAATATCAGAATTTGATATTTTCTTTTCTGACTCTGAGCTAGAGTGTGTTGCTTCTTGTTCTTGTTTATGATCATTATCTGATTTAAAAAAATAGCACAACATTAAATTAATAATAATCTATAAAGGGCTCTCTCTTTACAGCAAATTTACCTAATTTAAATTAGTAAAGTTAGTAAGTTAGTAATTATTTTTAATGGTAATAATATTCCTGCACATTTTAACCTTAAATATTTTCGGCACTATAAGTTTTAAAATAGAAAAATAGGTCAAACATATGTATTTAAAATTTATTTTTACTATTGCTATATAATTATATTTTTCCCCAATTACATTGTTAATTTGTAACACAGTATGATGTCAATACTTCTATGTTAATGTGCTTGTTAAGGATAAAGGCATCTGTAAATGTATTTGTAAAAATTTAACTAATTTAATTCTTCGGTAATTGTCTAGAAAGTTTCGGCAACTCCGATTTTGACGAAATTTGGTAAACAGGAGTTTTTTGGGGCGCTGATTACGAATCTAAAAGAAATCCGAGATGTCCATCATTAAAGTTGAAAATCGAACTAACTTAATTTTCACAATATTTCCCCTTCTTTTTGCACACAATTCTAGACGTTAAGATAAAGTGGTACACAATATTCAATTTTTTCCTTCTAAAAACCGTTTTCCTATGTATTTTCCACCTTTTATCAAATAAATTGCGAAGGTTTCCTTTAAAAACGCAGCAGGCTATGCATACAACTGTTCCGGCGCCTTCGCCATTACTTGCAACCATTAAAAGTGTAGCTATGCAATTTAATTTAAAAAAGTATAAAATACATAGAAAAGTGGGGTTTTAAAAGGTAAAATATAAATATTGTGTGCCACTTTAGTTTAGAATTTTTTAAGATTCGTGATTAGCGCCCCAAAAAACTCCTTGTACACCAAATTTTGTCAAAATCGGAGTTGCCGCAACTTTCTAGACAATTACCCATTTGTCCTATCTACATTCTGGAAGAAAATTTTTATTTTACATAAACTTAATTATCTTAATTCAAAATTTGGGTAATTATCTAGAAACCGGCCGCAACCCGATTTTGATAAAATTTGATATACAGGGTTTTTGGAGCGATGATCACGACTCTGAAAGAATTTTTTGGCGGGAACGTTTCGTTTCCGAGATATCCATCATTAAAGTTGGCATATAAACTAACCATATTCCTTCTTCTTTTTGCAAACATTTCGTGATTTCAAGCTAAAGTGGCACACAATATTTGATTTTCACTTTTTAAAACCCCGTTTTTCTATGTATTTTACACTTTTTATCAAATAAATTGGGAAGGATCCCTTTAAAAACGCAGCAAGCTATACAAAACTGTTCCGGCGTATTCACCATAATTGAAAACGAACTTACTCTCAGTTTTGGCCTACAGCAATCAATACATGAACCCACACGAGGTAATAACTGTGTAGATAATATCTTTTTAGGCAATGACATAGAGTCGGACTCTGCTTGCGTTGTAGAGATGGCTTTATCAGACCACCAGGGTCAGTTTGTGGAGATCTCTGTGGGGGGAAGGTATCAGATTCAGGAAGCAGGGAACAGATGTTTAGGCCTATAACTCAAACGGGTGTAAATCAATTTTACAATTTTTTGGAACAGACATCCTGGGATTTCATTAATCAAAATGATAAAAATGTGGATTATAAATTTGATATATTCATGAATATTTTAAACAATGCTTATGTAAAATGTTTTCCTGAAAAGGTATTTCATGTAAAGTCAAATCGGGTCCGTAACACATGGTTCAACGATGAGATAAAGGGTATGAGAGAGCGTATCCATTTTCTTGAGGAGTTAATTCGACGACACAACTTGAATTTAACCAAAGAATTAAAACAGTGCAAAAAATTATACAAAATGGAAATACGTAAGGCCAAAATAAGGGCAAACAACAAGATAATATCCAACTCCCCTAACCCTGCAAAGGGTGCTTGGAATATTATAAACTCTCAAAGAAATATATCAACAAGCAAAACACTGGGGAACTGTAACATAACTCCAGATAGTTTTAACAATTATTTCTCTAATATTGCTTTGAATTTGGTGAATGAAATCCCAGTATCTCAGTTAAATCCTATAGACAACCTTGCCAATGTGGCGAGGCCCCAAGTAAGTTTTGAGTTTACACAAGTTACACAAAACGAGATCAGGGACATCATAAATGGTTTAAAAAATAAGACAAGTAGAGATACCTTTGGTATGAATGTTAGGTTGGTAAAATCAATTAAAAACATTATTATATCACCATTGACTAAATTAATAAACCTATGCTTTAAAGAAAATATTTTTCCAACTATTTTAAAAAAGGTATTATTGTACCAATTCATAAAAAAGGGGATAAAAATCTACCATCCAATTACAGGCCTGTCTCTCTATTACCAATTATCTCGAAAATAATTGAAAAATGCATGGTAAATCAAATAGTAACTTTTTTGAAAACCATAACCTTTTTACTGACTTCCAGTATGGCTTTAGAAAGAATAAAAATACTGTGCAGGCAATTTTAAATCTAGTCTCAGATATCTTAGAAGCTTTTAATGACAAAAATTTTAATACCGTCTTGTTCTGCGACTTGAGCAAGGCCTTCGACTGTGTCGACCATAGTATCCTCCTGCAAAAGATCAGGGCCTACAACTTTTCCTCGGGCAGTGTGGAGCTGCTGAGAACTTACCTACAAAATAGATGCCAGGTAGTAAAGACGGGGGGATGGAGTCTGGTGAGAGTGTAGTCAACATTGGGGTGCCTCAGGGCTCCATTCTCGGCCCGGTTCTGTTTTTAATTTATATCAACGACCTGCCGGTGGGTGAGGTCTCAGCAGGCTTCACTCTGTTTGCTGATGATACCACAATAGCCTATAAGGGCAAAACCCTCGAAGAGTCTTTGCAGGGTTCTGGGGCGGCACGGTCGAGGGCTAGTGCTTGGTTCCAGGCAAATAGACTTTTGCTAAATGGGGAGAAAACTAAGCAAATTGTCTTCTCTATGAGAAATACTGACATAAAAAATGAGGACCAGGAACAGGTGACCTTTCTGGGGGTATGTCTGGACCCAAAACTTCAGTGGGGGGTCATATTAATAAGATTTGTAAAAGATTAAGCAGCGGCCTTTTTCTTCTCAGAAATTTAAGCAATAATGTAGGACCAGAAATACTAAAACTTGCATATTTTGCCCTTTTCCATACCCACATATCATATGCAGTTCAAGTATGGGGTCACTCAGCTGAATCAAGTAGAGTTTTTAATTTGCAAAGAAGGGCAGTAAGGTTGCTTGCCAACCTTGGCTATAGGGAGGACTGCCGAGAGGCATTCCGAACTCTGGGGATTATGACTATGACATCTCTATACATATATAGAAATCTATTAGATTTAAAAAACAACCTAGATCTGTGTACCACTCACCAAGATGTTCATGGTCATAATACTCGCAATAAGATCAATATAGTGCCGAGCTACTGGAGACTGAAGAGGTGTCAGGACGGCCCGGGGTATTGGTCCATAAAGTTTTTTAATAAACTGCCAATAAAAATTAGACAGTTACAATATTTAAAAATAGAATTAAGGTATTCTTGATAAAGAACCCCTTCTATTGTTATGAGGAGTATCTCTCCTTCAATATTAATTATTATATGTTTTAATGTGTAATTAGGTTGTTTAGTAGACTGTGTATTTCATCTCAATTTTAAAAGTGTTTAGTAAGCTGTGGATTTTGTATCATTTTTAAATGTAATTTTCAAATTGTGTAGCAGGTGATAAAGAGGTTAGTTTGGACTTATTTTATTCCTTAAATGTAGAGGAAAAGATTAAAGTTTTAACTTTTGCCAAAAATTTTATTTTAATTATTTGTGTTGCCATGGTTTTTAGGATTTTAAGATTTTAAAAATTTTAAATATTTTGTGTTTAATAATTTTATTGTATTTTTAATATTGTATTTTTTATTATTAAATTATGACGTATGTAAGCCACTTTGGATATTAACATGAATAAAGAAAGTTTGAAGTTTGAAAGTTTGAAGAAGCTATGCAATCTAAATCAAAAAAAGTAGAAAAATGCGGTTTTAAAAGGTGAATATCAAATATTGTGTACCAGTTTAACTTAAAATCAAGAAGTGTTGCAAATAGAAGGTGGCATATAGTGAAAATACTATACTTTCATGATGTTAGTTCAAATACCATCTTTTTTAATGGATATCTCGAAAACGAAATGTTGCCGCCAAAAAATTATTTCAGATTTGTGCCCCAAAAATCTCCGTATACCAAATTTCATCAAAATCTTGAGTTGCGGCCGGTTTCTAGATAACTATCAAAATTTGCAAATAAGACCTCTATTATTAACAGGGCAGATTAGTCATTTTTTCGTGTTAACCGTATTCATCAGAGTGGTTCAAACCGCATTTGAAATGGCAATATAAATATAAGAGTTAGATAGAGATAGTTATTCAAATGTTTTGAACTGTATTAGCATGAAAAAACGCCTTAGGATTCACAATTTAGGTGGTTTGTAACTTGCTAACAACCCACAGTTTAAAAAAGAGCTGCTATTATTTATTTATTTATTTATTTATTTATTTACGGGCAACCCCAATTACAGTTTCTATGACTAACTTATATACTAAATAAACTAAATACATAATACATCTTACATGAAAAATAGAAAAACATGATAACATTTGGAAAATAACCAACCTCAAACGATATAACAATTTCAAAGTTATACATAAAAAGCCGCGTCAGTGACAAAAGCGTCATACACACATCACAGATCAAGTAATCTCATTTGATGTTTGAACCGCAGCAGTGAAGAATTAAAAAATCGACATCAAGCTCGTTTGCACCTCTAATGATTCTCTCGACCGGAGAATGCCTTCCATAATTGCACCTTCTAAAATTTGGAGCAAACATAAGACGGTGTCGTGTATTACGAGGTGGAACAAAGAGGCCAAATTTATCAAGCAGTTCCGGACAATTGACATTAAAATTTAATATTTTGAATAGGAAGGTTTGATCATTAAAATATCGTCTAGTTTTTAGAGTGTCCATACCCACTATTGTCCTCACTTCAAGAAGAGTGTGTTCCCGAATTGGAATGTTAAGCTTATATGCTGCATATCTCAAAAATTTGTTTTGCACCTTTTCCAAGGCATACACATGGTTTTCGTATGTAGGAGACCATACAACTGATGCATATTCGAGTATTGATCTGACTAAGGACGTATACAAACACTTGACTGCTAAGAGCCCCTTAAACTCACGAGTGACCCTGCAAACAAATCCCAGCATTTTTAGTGCCCTGTTTATGATATGGTCAAAGTGCAGCTGGAAAGTCATGCTTCTATCCAATATGACACCGAGATCGTTCATGGATGCGACACTCTCAAGCTGAGCGGCTCCGATGGAATATTGTGTTTGTATTGGGTTAAGAGTTCTATAAAACGACAATGACTTGCATTTACTTATATTAAGGTCTAGATTATTTCTGGAGCACCAATTGGATATTGCATCTAGATCTGTTTGTACCTTTTGTTGATCTGAAGGTGATTTTATAGTTGTGAAAATTTTCATATCATCAGCGAATAATAAAAAGTTACAGTGTTTTATAACAGATTAAATATCATTAATAAAAATATTAAAAAGGAACGGTCCCAGATGACTTCCCTGAGGTACGCCAGAAGTCGCCAGAATACTCCCCGAATGTGATCCCTTCACAGTGACAATCTGTGTTCTACCATGTAAATAACTCTGGAGCCACTCAAGCAAGGTACCAGTAATTCCAAAAGCCCTCAGCTTTTCACAGAGCAAAACGTGGTCAACCCTGTCAAACGCCTTTGAAAAGTCAGTGTAGACTGCGTCGACCTGACATCGGCTCTCCAGGGAGTCCAGTATATACTGAACGAAAACCAGGAGATTTGTCTGTGTCGACTTCCCCCAAACAAATCCATGTTGCTCGTCCACCAAAGCACGCATCACTCTACCTTTAATGAGATCACACACGATATCCTCGAAAAGCTTTGGAATCGCACTAAGTCTGCTTATTGGTCTATAATTTGCTATATTCGCTTTATCCCCACTCTTGTGAATTGGAGTAATATAACTACTTTTCCACTGATTCGGAAAAACACCCTTCCTGAGGGATAGAGAAAAAAGCATATAAATTGGCCTTGCCAGAGAATATCTACACTCCTTCAACAATCGTGGGGCAATGCCGTCCGGTCCCGGCCCTTTATCAACATCCAAACCAGACAGTTTACAAAAAACATCCTCTACACTTACTTTACACTCATTGAGATCGACAGTTCGTGTATTTTCAAATTGAGTTATATTGATCATTGAATCCTTCTTATATACAGAGCTAAAATGCCTGGCAAATAGTTCGGCTATCTTACTACTATCGTCGCCACCTACACTTCCAAGGTACATGTAATGTGGTAGGCCATAATCTTTTTTATTGGAGTTAATAAACGTCCAAAAAGACCGAATATCATCAGGTATAGCGTCCTCCGCATCTCGGATGTAGTTAACAT
The DNA here is from genome assembly GCA_014170235.1 of Listronotus bonariensis. Classification (NCBI taxonomy): domain Eukaryota; kingdom Metazoa; phylum Arthropoda; class Insecta; order Coleoptera; family Curculionidae; genus Listronotus; species Listronotus bonariensis. Next base: position 92,434 of record JACEGR010003209.1, on the reverse strand, counting down.
AACATTCTTTACTGAGCACCTTACACCGAGATCGGAGGGCTGAGAATCTTGCATAATCTGCCCAGTTCTTTGAGGATTTATATTTTTTATGAGCTTTCTTTTTTCAAAAATTAAACTTTTGAGATCATTAGAACACCACCTTGGAAATTTAGGTGTTTTGAGTCGAATGCGAGGAATAAAACAATTAATACAATAGTAAAGTATATTATAAAAGTCCTCAACAGCAGCACCCAAATCATTGTTCGTAGAAGTCATCAAGTTATCCCAGTTCACACTATTAAGGCAATTGGTAAGTCCGGTGTAATCTCCATGCTTAAAGTCAAAGTAGTATGAATCATATGTCAGAGGGTCGAATGACATTCTCACCGAAATATCTACACAAAGGGCTGGATGATGACGGTCACACGGCAAAATATAATCGTCAGCAATCAAAACATGAGCACCAGCTTCTCTTGAAAACAACAAATCCAGAGTGACGCCGTTGCAGTTTTTTATGTTGTTTACTTGGTGCAGATTCAAGAATGCAAAGGTATCGCAGATAGCTCTCACTGCGGCATTCGTTGGGTTAGAAACTGAGACACCCAATTCGTCGTTCATCCATTCCACCTTAGGCAAGTTATAGTCACCCCACAAGTAAACACTGGAATGTATACCATCTCTGAGTATTTCCTCAATACTGCTGCAGTGGTCCTCGAACAAAGCCAATGGAGAGTTAGGTGGTAAGTAGGCACCTCCGACCAACACTTCCGTGCCACCCCACTTGAGGGATACAAAAATCTGTTCAACATTGCCATACGAAGTTATTAAGCATTTAGAAGGAATTATACCTCGAACAGCTACCAACACTCCGCCGCCGATCGACTTAGAACTAGTATCAGCCGATTATTTTTATAAAACACTTGATAAGTCATTTTTCAAAAATCTTTATGCCTTGCAGGTTCGTCTTAAGAGAATATACTATTTGTTTAAAAAAATTGAATAGATTGGTAACTACCATTATATTCTTGTAAACTAATAAATATGGCTGTTAGAGCTATATAGATTATAAAGATAGTATACCTTCTACTATAACTTGTACTTTCTGTTTCTTGACAACCATTTTTCTTTCTTAAGTTATATACCCACAATTATTTAGACCAATTTAGACCTTCCACGTTACTTTTTCACAATTTCAGGTGCCATACAACAAAAACAAATACTGCAGGTTATGTTATTTGTGCTTCTTCCCACAAAACAGAAAGAGTTAGTTCTTCTTCCTTGGTTGCTTGGTAAATTACGTAATTTATTCGTGGCTCTGGGTCCGGATTCTTAACTTCTCGATAGGTGACGACTCGGTCGGTATCGAGTTCTCTATATTCCTTTCGAAACCTATCGGTCTTATTTCTGCTTTTACGTAATAAAAAGGATAAATACTTATTTAATAAGGATAGGGTTATAAAACTCGGGAGATATCGATTTTCAAATAAGTTAAGAATCACCATTTGGTAGCGACTCGATACGTTACGTCTCGAGACAGCGGTTAAGAATCCGCCTGCTGGTCCCTTTCGGTTTAATTACCCAGCACATTCGGGGGAAAATCTGGATAGTCGAGCTCTGTAGCTCCCGGAAATGTCGGAATTTTTATCTATTTATTTTTAGATTCGATAATTAATATTTGAAGCTATGAAATGCATAAATTTCGGCCATCTTCTCAAGAGCTGCTACTGGTATGGCGCATAACCGGTTTCTTTCAGTACTAACGCCCCCGCGGCACCCGCCTCTATTTTTCCCCATTGGAGAACACCTCGTGCCGTACGCCAAACAGAATAGAGACATATGGGTACTTTGGTTACCGCCTACGTTCATTATTTACGTAAGGCGCTATTTAAATACCGCATACGGTATTTAGTGTTTGTTTTTAGAGATATGGAAGACGCCGTATTACAATCGGTTAATTACACCTGTCTGCGAATTTACAAAATTAAAAAGCAAATGATCCTTTAATGTGCAATGCTAAAGTTTTTCCCGTTATTTTAAACACATTTTACTGTAAATTTTCCCATTTTTCTAGATGAATTTTTGACTATGACATTTTTTTCAGAAAGCCAGGTCATTGTCGGCCGACAATCTTAACCTTTTCGTTTCTTTTCCACCTGCAACATTTATCCAAAATTAAAAAAGCAAGACTTTATCAAAGATTAGTAGTTTAACTTTATTCTGTGGCTCCATTACAAAAATATTTGTGGAAATCGTCGAAATAAATAATATAACCTTAAAAAATAAACAAAGAAAAATATTGTGCGCATGGCAATTCTATTCACTATTTTAAATAGCACGCGGCGTTATCAGCCCGCAAATTACTCCATGCGGTAACGTTATTACCACCAGCGACGGTAAAAATCGAATCGCGCATAACTTAAGTGTCATAATAGTGCTTAAATTAATACCGCATGACGTTACAGCACCACCCATATCTCTCTATTAACATCAGAGGGTCTTTCCAGTGACGAAAATTTTTGTTCGTCACGCTCCAGGGCTTGAAGCTCTTGAACTGCTCTAAAAAGTTAGTCACTGGAACGCATCCTTATACAAGGAAAGAGATACTTTAAGAAATTTTAAAATGTCGTTGTTTTTAACCTATCTTGGCTTTATAATAATAATCTCTTTTTAATATCTATTTCCATTTTAAATAAATCATTTTAAAAATCCATCCTTAATCATAAAAAACATGTTTGAAGCACAAAAACAAAAGAGGGGTTGGTGCATAAGGGGCAAGGGGAAAGAAAAACGGAGTAGCTCAGGTGCATAACACTTTCCGTCACTGGAACGCCATAAAGTAGAACAAAATGCTCCTGAGCTACTCGGGAGCGCTCTATTTGCGTCACTGGAAAGCCACTCTGGTTATAGAAATCCTAGTTCTAGAAAAATATAGCTTTTCAATTTAGCAGTGGGTTGTCTATCTTCCTCGGGGCACCATGAACTTTTCAACATCCTCCATGCACGATACCACGTGAGAGCCGTATGAACTCCCTTCCAAGGTCTAATCACAACCGAGAACGAACGGAAACTGTGCTTCTTCCTTTCTTTGCCCTTTTACCAATAGGCAATTGCCTTGTAAACAAAGCAACACTAGCAAAAGTACTAGTGTAGACCAACCCTAAAGCTCATACATACTAGAAGAGGTCTTGGCGCTCTGCCATGCAAAATAGCATGTGCCAGAGCCACAGTCCTTATAAAAAAGGTACAAGGTACGTGAAAGAGATTGAAAGAAACCAAATAAACTATAGGACTATCTCACTTGTTTCGGGTACTTATTGCTAGATTGAGCACTTGCTCTTATCTGAAGCATATGTTGAGACAGAAAATAGCAAGATACCTTGGTTGTTTCTTGTAACTCAATAAATGTAAGGATCAATTTAGGTTTGGTTAGTCTTGAGTTCTAAATAGCTTTACAGTGACGACAATTTTTGTGCATTACGCTCCAGGGCTTGAAGCTCTTGATCTGCTATAAAAAATTAGTCACTGGAACGCATCCCTAGACAAGGAAAGAGAGAGAACTTTTAGTAATTTTAAAACTTGTTTTTTTTAACCCTATTTGGCTTTATAATATATATTTCTCTTTAACATTTATTTTTATTTCAAACAAATAATTTTAAGAAATTCCATTCTTAACAATAAAAAAATAATTTTTAACGTTTGGATCACGAAACACCAAAAGAGGGGCCGGAGCATGAGGGGCAAGGGGAAAGAAAAACGGAGTAGTTAAGGTGCATAACACTTTCGGTCACTGGAACGCCATAACAAAAAGTAGAACGAAATGCTTCGGAGCTACTCGGGAGCAAAGGTTCATAGAGACAAGGTGGCCTCAAGGAAGTCACCTTTTGCCATAATATTTTTTTATCTGACAAAATAAACAAATACTTACATAAAATAAAATAAAATCATCTTACCCTTAACACCGATTTAAACGTAAATTTCCTTTAAAAATATCAGTTCAGTGACCCCTGTTAAAGGTTTCAAAATTCTCTGTAACTGCAGCACTAATAATAACTACTCGATTTAACTATAAACAGTAAAACATATTTAAGTGTCCAATAACTAAAAAGCAAAGAATAACACCAAAACCAAGGAATATAAACTTTTTAATAAGGAGCGCTCGATTTTTTATATTTGTCCGAAAATATAGGTTATGTTTGTGACGTCACCTTTTTGCCATAATATTTTTTTATCTGACAAAATAAACCAATACTTGCATAAAATAAAATAAAACCACCGAAAAAACCTTTTAAAAAATGGTATCTTACCCTTTTTTTTTTTTTTTTTTTTTCACCCTTTCGGGGTCATCCCACCCAGGTCCGACGACCGCCCCCTAGGTGGTGCACTGCAGCCTGAAGGCTTATTGTACCTTGACCCCTACTCCTTCTCATTCACACACCATTCATTCCATAACTTAGATGGTTGTTGCTCGGTCCGCATCCCCGAGCAGACAACACCGTGTGCCGCCGCCCGAAACACCGCTGCCGTCGGACACCCATCTAAATTATGGGCGCGCATTTCACTGCTTAACTCCAACCCTTAATAACGATTTAAACGTAAATTTCCTTTAAAAATATCCAAAGGTCAGTGACCCCTGTTTACAGGTTTTAAAATTCTCTGTAACTGCAATACTAATATTATTTTATGTTTTTTTACATAATTTAAAGGAAATGGCCTTTTCCTAACATTTTATTGATACAAATCATGCAAATAAAAATTAAGTCAAGCAAAATGTTTATTATGTATTTTTGAGAGAATAAAAATAAAATGATAGTAAAATTAGCTAGGTTAATTTCGACCGAAGGTGATAAATTCAAATTTCCCGCTTAGCCGAAATACAAAATTTGACAATTTGACAGATGAGGCAACCTTGCTTTTGTTTGGCCGCTTTGTGCAATTGTTTTCTACGTGGTTTTCTAGCTTTTTAGTTTCTTTTTTAGGAAAAGAGTTTTTAGTAGACATAATTAAGTGTATTATTCATTACCTAATTAGTGTGTGTTGTGTAATTAATTGGTGATGGCTAGTCAAGAAGACGGGTTATTCAAGTAGACTATTAGGAGCTGTAAACATTTTGTTTAAAACCTTTTAAATTTGTAGTTACCTAAAAATTTTTATAAAATCAGGGAGTTACCTTATTAAAAGTTTTAAAGACGTGTTAATAAAAAAATATATATATTTAATAGTTTTTTTTGACATTTAACTCCTTTAAAATATTTCTCCCTATGTTTTGGATCTGAAAATTGAGTGTAATTGTCCCTTAAATACTTACTATTTTAAAGTGTTTTCTTTTGATTTACGATCTTTTTTAAATTTTATTACATACTCTTTATTTTTTTTTTTTTGGTTTATTGTTACGGTATAAAAATTTATATTATGTAATTTTTTTATTGATGAAGTTTTCCTGCCTTTTTTTCTCATTTTTTCGATTACAAAATTCTAAATATGTTATTTAACTTTTGGAACATTCAACTTATAAAACTTGCAATACTTATTTAATGATAAATGCCATTATCCTAAACGCATTGTTTTGCCAATAACTTATTAATGATGGATGCCATCATCCTAAACGCATTTTTCCAGCATAACTTATTAATGACGGATGCCATCACATTATCTGCAACACGTGGCCTAATAACGGCCAATTGCCCACTTTCGCATCTTTTGATACCTTTTTGCCAATACCTTGCCATTAAAGAGTGTTGGCAATGCCAGTAAATTAAATGTACAACGCCGGCAAAAATGTTATATGGGTAAAAAGTTTATTTTCTTGCCTGTACCCAAAATAATGCAAAAATTGCAAGTTGCCTTATTAAGATCGGGAATTATTAATACCGGCCTTATTTAAATAGTACCCATAATTTAGAGTTATTGCAAATCATGTTGATTGTACCAATAACCTAAAAAATAGAGGAAAAAGTTTTAGTAGTTTTTCTTGATTGTTTTGTATTGTAGGGTTTTGTTTTAGACAATTATTAGAGAATTATTGCACAGTGAAATAAGGCCAGGCACTAATAATACCGGCCATATTTTGACATCTGAGCTTGCGCAGATGCATGGTAGGATACGGACTTCCTTAATAAGTATAGTGCCTGGCTTAATTTATGTCGGTTTTAGGTCGTGGCCTTATTTTGGTCTTATTTTAACTTAGGAACTGTTCGTCTAACCGAACAGCTGCCGACCACAGAGTCGAAATGTTTTAAGAAGTAAAATGCCTTGCTTTTTTAAATGTATTTCTGTAATTTTGTTAAACAAAACCCTACAACACAAAACAATAAAGAAAATCTACTAAAATGTTTTCCCTTTTTTTAGGTTAATGGTACTGCCAACATGATTTGCAATAACTGTAAATTATGGGTACAAGCACTATTTAAATAAGGCTCGCGCTTATAAGGCAACTTGCAACAATTCTCTGTTAAAAAAGCAAGGTGCTAAGTATTTTTACTTTTAAAATCTTTTCAATTATGCTTTCTGAAGTCAAAATAAGACCAAAATAAGGCACGACCTAAAACCGGCATAAATAAAGCCAGGCACTATTCTTGTTGTTGTTTCTTTGTTTGTGACGTAGGTCCCCGAAGGTCTAATTGCCAGTACGTTCCTCTGTGAGAGGGGGTTGTATTCTGGGTGGGAGTCACCAGTAAGTCGGGCCTGTGCCCCTGGTGGCTCCTGAGCTTTTCACTTTTTAATTGTTAATACTTATTGTTTTTCTTCGATGCAATGCATAAATTGCGACTATCTAGCCAGCGGCTGCTACTGGTATCGCGCATAACCGTCACTTTCATTCCTGACGTATTTCCGCAGGCGTGCGCACCTCCTCGACCATACGAGGACACCATGTGTTCAACACCAAAACGCAAAAACTTCAGGCTTTAGGAATCTCCACTCACAGCGCTTAGCCCCAGAAGAAAGAAGTCCCAATTTAGCGTGAATCTTTTCACGATCCCCAAGGGTACAGCCACGCTCGTACGATGCCTTTAATCGCCTACCCGGGAGGTCTATGTAGACCTCTACGTAAACATGAACCGCATTACTCGAAGATTGTGGAAAGAGTGAGGCACTATTCTTATTAAGGGAGTCCTTATCCCACCATGCATCTGCGCAAGTCTAGATGTCAAAATAAGGCGGGTATTATTAGTGCTAGTGGTGTGCATATTCGAAAGATTTCGATATTCGAATATTCGTATTCAAAAGATTTTAATATTCGAAAGATCTTTCGAAACATTTTATATTTCATTGAGAAAGATCTTTCGAAACATCTTTCAAAACATTTCATATTTCAATGCAAAAGATCTTTCGAAACATTTTATATTTCATTGCCAATAAGCTTTTATTCTGTCGAAATACCGATTGAAAGATTGTTGCTATTTGCGGCAACGAATTATTTCACGTCTTATTCTGAGTGTTTTCGAGTTTTAACCATAAATATCACAGCTGATATTCTTTGTTCGCTTGATTACTAACGGTTTGGGGGTATGTTTTACGGGTTGTTTATATTAAACGTCTAGATATAAATATTATTCATCATTCATTCGGTATCTTTCGTATTTGTGTTCGGTGTTTACGAATGACTGATCGTTCAGGAAATATTTCACAACGAAATACGAATAATCGGAAGAAATATTCGAAATATTTCGAATATCTCGATGTTCGAATATCATTCAGAAGATCATTTGAAAGGTTCCAACACTAATTAGTGCCTGGCCCTATTTTACTATGCAATCATTTTCTAGTATTAGCATTAGTCACAAGATTCAAGACTAACCAGAACTAACCTTTTGTATTTTGTGATTCAAGAACATACATTTAAATTACAGTGTTTATAAATCAAATTTAATTTTCTGGTCTTAAGAAATGACCTTGAAATTCTCTAAAATCCAAAACTTAACGACTAAAATAGGGAAAATATTAATTTCTTATGTGCCTAAAAAGGGGAAAAACCGGTTACTTCTTTTAATAAAGTTTCATTACTTATTTTTTGGTAAATGTAGCTAATTATTGCCACCAAAAAAATCTAAATTTAAATTAGGTTAAAATTATTACTAAAACTAAAATTAAATTCTAATTCATAAACTCGGCCTAACTAAGAGTGTCACAAATGTAAATAATTTAAAAAGGCTTTTATGTTATATAAAACTGGTAAATACCGGTTTATATTTGGTTATTCGCCTAAAATTGACGCTTGACGTCTACTATCAAGTTTATTGGTGTATTCCTTTTAGCTTTTAGAACCGTTCTTCAGAACCGATCAAAACAGTTTTAATAGGAACACCAAAAAACAGTGGGATTTGCCCGTTGACTTGACATTTATAACATTTGACAGATTTGTTGTTCTTTGTTTGGTTTATGGATGGTGGAGGGGAGGATAACCATCTTTTATGGCGGACAAGTTGAAAAAGTGGCAATCGGAATGTAGCAAATTGGGATGGCGCCACAGTAGCTAGTGGAGGGATTTTGGTATTTCTTTCCTTTTTATTTTGTATCTATCTGTCCTTTTTCATTTTGTATCTCACTCTATTAATTCATGCTTATTGGTTAAAAAATCTCCTCTGGCTACTGTGGCGCCACCTTTAAGTTGCACCTTTCGACGGACACTTTTAAAACATTCAGATGGTTATCCTCCCTCCACCATCCATAGTTTGGTTTTTGTTTTAGTCATCCGTGGTTTATATTATTTTTTTCGGGTTAATTATTTAACCACAGTAAATTATTATAGATATTTTTTAAATATAACCAAGTACTTTTACTATTTGTCTTTTGGCATATGTCATTAGTGTCAGAACACTTCGTGCACCTCCTTCGATGATGGTGCTTGAGAGGCAAGGGGAGAAGTAATAGAACGGTTCTGCAGAACAACTCCACTATAAAAGGAACACTTACGGTGTCGTTCTGGGCGGTTCTAAAGCATAAAAGGAATACACCATATAATTTATTTATTTATTTATTTATTTATCTACAAATGTACACTACAGAATAAAAACATTCTAAATGGTACAAGAAAAGAAGCAATAGCTAAGGTTAGAAGGTACAATACTATACAATAATATAAATATAAAATAACATACACTATAGGATAAGTCCCATATAAGTACCAGTGACAAAAATAATTTAAAAACAATAAACTTAAACTAAAATGTACAGTCAACAAATTTAAATTTAAAAGTGCTTTAATAACGGACCTTACAATACATTAAAAGACGCGGAGCTGCAATTGTCTCTTTAAAGAACTTAGACTTGTAGCGAAAAGATCAATGTCAGAGTAATGGCGGTTGTAGTTCCTCAAGATACGATCTATGAAAGCGCTGCGACCATAGTTAGTTCGGTGAGTCACTTCGAAAAATAGAAGTTGTTGCCTTGTGTGCCTCAGAGGCGCGTGGAAAAGAATAGACTCCGTTAGTGCAGCACAATCCACAGATCCATTTAAAATCTTAAATAAAAAGACAACCATAGCATCCAACCTCCGACGTTCCAAGGTTTTCAGACCACAGAGCAAAAGTCTGGTTTGATATGACAGATCATCATAGGGAAAGCGATGCTTATATAATAAGTACTTAGCAAATTTACTCTGCACCCTCTCAATTCTGTCGACATTGAATCCATAAAAAGGACACCAGACAACGGAGCAATATTCCAAAACACTTCTAATTAGGCTATTGTACAGGCAAGTTATGGCTTTGGTGTCACTGATGTGCCTAGTGTGCCGCTTGACAAATCCGAGAAGTCGAAACGCTTTCAATATAATCTGTTCAATATGCAGATTAAAAGAGAGAGCAATGTCAAAAGTGACTCCCAAATCATTGATGGATTGAACACAATCGAGGTTATGGCCGCCTATTGAGTATTGTCTCTCTGTTACTACATTACTTTTCGAAAACCGAATTACCTTACATTTATGGATGTTTAGGGAAAGGTAATTTGCGTTGCACCAATCTGAAAAGACGTCCAGCTCAGGCTGAATATGATCAATGTCTGAGTCGATGGCACTGTAAAACTTCAGATCATCCGCATACAATAGAACATTAGAGTGATTAAAACAGGACACCACGTCGTTAATAAACAACAAAAATAAAATAGGTCCAATGTGGGATCCCTGAGGGACTCCAGAAGTTACCTCCACCTCACGTGAAGTCAATCCACCCACAATGATGCATATCTCAAAAACAGTTTTACCACACCTAGTACATTTGTACTAGATCTAGTACTTTTCAATATAATATAGTGGTCTAGTACGTACTCATCAAAATCTAGTACGTTTTTAAAATTATATTCCTATTTTTACAATATTACACACATACATACAGTGTGTCCCAGGTTAGGTGTTACAAGAGGACAAATGGACCAAAAGATTCTGAATTTTAAAACGAATTTTTGGGAAAAGTGGTCGCATGGTCCAAATCTAATAAATACAAAATTTTACTTCAATTGCTATTATACAGGGCAAGTTATAACTAATAACATGAAAAATGTCCAGGATTTCACTACTTTTATTTTTTTAAATAAAACATAATTGTATAAGTAAATGTTGTAGAGAATAAAATTTTATGTCAAAATTTGATGTTAAAGCATGAGATTTAAAAAAAATAAAATTGTAAATTTTTACATTGCGCGTTACAACGTAAATAATGGGCAAGAGGGAGCAAGGTTTAAAAGAAAATATATTAATTTTAAATATTTTTTAAAAATTCGCTGCCTTGCCAAGTATTTGAAAAACTGTTAATGCATAATGTAAAAATTGACAAAATTTTTTTGACTTTAATTGCTTAACTTTACATTTTGACATAAAATTTAATTCTTTACAACATTTACTTATACAATTTTGTCCGATTTTTAAAAATAAAGGTACTTTAGTCTTGGTCATTTTTCATATTTTTAGTTATAACCGCACCTACAATTTACCAATTGGAGTAAAATTTTGTATTTATTAGTTTTGGATTATGCGACCAGTTTTCCCTAAAGGACGTTTAAAAATTCCAAAATTTTTTGTCCATTTGTCCTCTTGTAACACATCCTGGGACACACATATTATAAGAATATACTGCGTGCAACTCGTCGATCGATAAGACAACGAATGGGTAAATAGAGATGTCGCATAAGTCTATCCTTTATTTCCAATTTTAGAGTCAGAATATGAAAATATTATTATTGAATGGGTTCAATTAGCGGATATTGAACCTGACAAAGAATTGTTAAATACATCATTAATATTGTCAGATGATTCGAATGATGAGTTGCTTAACGTGAATATTAATGAGTTGTTATTACAATTTTTATGTTTAATTATGACTGTTATTTTACTTACACCCCCCTCGTTTAAACTATTTTTTAGCTTTTTTGTCAAATCTAGTACATTCTAGTACTTTTTTTCTGGAATCTAGTACTTTTATAAAAATCATTGTGGCAACCCTGCTCAAAAACGATTTTTTTTTACAATTTCTTGACCTGTGCTCCAAACAACCTCCATAAACCAAATTTGCCCAAAATTGGAATTGCCGCATCTTTCGGGACAAATACCAAAAAACCTTTCTCATAAGAATCACAAGACATGATACTGACATAAGGCGAATATTGACAAAAAATTGGTGTGAACCTTAACAAGGCACAAGGTTGTGAAACGCAGCAACATGTTTGTTTGATAAATCAACGGAGTATCGTATCTTTAGATTCACCCGTTTTACGAAGTATTTTGTTAATACAACTAGGAGAAATTTGAAACATTAGGCATTTTTTTATTCTGCCAAAAGGAAAAGCCTTTAGCTGAGAAGTTGTACTTATCAAAACATTTTTTTATTTGGGTCTCTGAAATTAACCATCTTTTTTATTAGCAGTAGAATAGTAAATCAGTATGGTTTAAGATTTTTGTTGTTGTTTAGTGTTTGGGTAAGTTTTATTAATTGAAAATGTTTGGTATACGATATTGATATTAATCAGTAAAGAAATAATATAACTTTACGAAAAAAGTGCATATTCATAAAAAGTCCAGCTTGATGAGAAAATATATTTGCAAAATATAATTGTGTCTTGGATGTACAGGGTGGCTTAAAAAAGACTTGTTTCCAAAGTAATATACAGGGTATATCTTAACTACGACACAAAACTTTAAAGAGGAAGTTTTTATGTAAAAAGTTCGGTAATTATGCCGAATAGGGTTTTCTGCCAATTTTAAGATTTTTTAAAAAATTTTGGCTTACATGTTATCTCTTATTTGTTCCTAATAATAGTGTAATGGCGCAGTTATAAATAATTTAGTATTTTTTTGTAAAAAAATAAAAATTTAGATTTTTCGAAAGTTTGTCACTTTTAATTTGAACATTTGGCAACATCGGCAACTTTACGCATCCGAGTTCTATATGTAGAGGATTTTTTAAAATAAAATTCAACGTGACCGAAGTCACGGTCAGGTTAGTTCTTGTTAGTCAAGTCTCTTTTTTTTTTAAATTGGCTTTTTAAGGAATTAAAAAATTTATATCCCTTTGACATATTTTTGATGTTGCCAAATGTTCTTCATATTTGACTTTCAATAAATGACGTTTCTTTAACCTTGTTTGCTAGTTTGAGGTTATAAAACAAACATTTTAATTTTCTGTTACTGTTGGCAATGTTATATTAGGCAACGAATTAGCAGACCAATTAGCTAACAAGGCACCTAAAACCACTCAGGATGAAACCATCATAATGAAAGACCTTATTTCTGTCATTAAAACAAATATAAATGACAAATGGAATAGAGAATGGCGTGCTTATGGTAGCGAAACTAATACATTCTATTATAAAATTCATGATAGTATCCCAAAGACACATTGGTATTATAACCACTCTACAAATAGAAAATTAATTGCCACCATAAGTCGTCTAAAGCTTAACCATGGACGTTTTCCTAGTCATCTATATAAAATCGGCATCAAAGATAGCCCATTATGCTCCTGCGGCCAATATGGCGACCTAAACCATATTTTGTTCAACTGTCATCTCCATCAACAACAAACAAACAAATTTATTAATGAGCTACTGTCCAGCAAATTTTTGCTACCAATATGGCTACCAGAAATACTAAAATCTAATAACTACAAAATTTTTACTTCTCTTGGCAAATACTGTCAAGAAATAGGCCAAAATATATAAAATAATAAGTAATATAAAAAAACCCTCGTCTTTCCATTATGTGTCTTCCTGTTTTAGTGGTCTTCTTGTGTGTCTTGCATTAAAAGTCATCCTGATGGACCCCAGGATGTGAAGCGTGTGTCCCTGTTCATATGTGTTTATATGAGTAAAGATAAATATACGAGTAAAATAAGTAGTTCTGTGGCCAAAACACTTAGTATGTAAGGCCAAACCAACCTAGATATAGAAAAAAATTTCTGTTACATTTCTCCATTTTTAACAAAAATATTCATAAAAAAAAGATTTTTACTTAATTTCGGACGTGATTTTGACGAATATTAACTCATTTTACTTATTTTACCCTGCCCAGAATCCCTATTCACATCCCGGTCCTGGAAGTTTCTTTAGTTATAATTAATTAAAAACGGGATATTTTGGATCAGCGCCACTTGTATTGTATTTAGAAGAGGGTCTAAAATCAGTAAGTATCACTTTTTTAAAAAATCTTAAAAACGGCAGAAAACCCTATTCGGCACTGTTACCAAAAGTTCCTATAAACATATGTCCGGAGTTCCATTATTTCTAAGATGCAGGGCGTTAAAGTTTTTAAATTTTTTTATAAATATCTTAAATACCCTTAAGCGGATTTGGTTGAAATTTAGTACGTTTATTTGATGTAATAAAGCGCTTGTAAAGCTCTTACTAGATTAACTTTATTGAGGCCAGTAGCGTGTGGGTACAATAGCCAATATTATTAAGAGAAAATGTACGTCACTGGCTTTTTATGAACTTTTTATATATTTTTCTTATAAAGCAACTAAAAATGCAACTTTTTAATGTCGTACATTTTTTTCCTATCTGGCTTCGTAGATTAGAGATTAGATTAGATTAGATTAGGAGGTGGATTGCATATCCTCTAACACTGCACACGAACTCAGGTACCCAGGCAATGGTTAGCTTGTTGGACGCACCCACCTCTTCCAGGGCAATTACGCAGTCCCGCACCAGCTTGGAGCTGATTTTGCATGAACTGAGTGCCCTGATGGCTGCCTGGCTGTCCGAATAGATTACTATGGTTTTATCCTCATAGCTCCTTCTGATGATTTCCCTAGCGCATTGTTCTATGGCTACAATTTCGGCCTGGAACGCAGTAGGGTGTTGTCCGAGACCCAAGTTTATTTTCGTCCTTGGTTTGTCCCCATATATACCTGCTCCAACTCCTTGGTCTGTTTTGGAGCCGTCTGTATACCAGATTAGGTCGGCTTTAATGGGAGGACCTGCCACCCAGTCCTTTCTGTCTGGTATTAAAGTTTGAAAACCTTTGTTTAGCCAGTAGCTTGGTACCATTTTGTCTGAAGGCATCTCACACACTGAGTTGACTTCTTGGTCCTCCTTGAGTCTCCATTGTATGGCCCTTTCCTGTCTTATGATAGGACTCTGGCCTTGTTTGAGACGGTATTGTACCGCTTTCACTTCACCCTGTATGTAGATGTGAAGTGGCGGTAGATTAAGCAGCGTTTCCAGTGCTGCAGTAGGGGTCGATTTCATGGCCCCCGTAATACATAGACAAGCGAGTCTCTGTATACTTTGTAATTGCCTTATTGCCGTCTTTTGTAGCGTCTTTGCACCCCAGGCAATTGACCCGTAGGTTATCATTGGTCTGACGACCATTTTGTATAACCATAGGTTCATCTTCGTATCTAAGATATTTATCTGGCTTCGTATCCTAAGATATTTATAAAATGCCGACTTTTTAAAAAAATAACTAACGCCCTGTATCTCAGAAACGAAGCAACTTTGGACATATGTTTATAGGAACTTTTTTTTCATAAAATAACACAGGAAATCACCCTTTAAAGTTTTGTACCGTAGTTCGGAAATAACCTGTATCTTAATTTGAAAACAAGTCTTTAGGCCACCCTGTACACAAAACATGCTAATATTTCTGTGAAAATGTATTTTCTCATCAAGCAGGACTTTTTATAAAGAGGAATTTTTTTCGTAAGTTATTAATAAAAGTTTCCCTTCGGTAAGAACTTCCGAAGACACGCTGTATATAGTGTTCTATGCCTAAGTTTAACCGTTTTTGCCTTATTTTAAATTTTATTTCAAAAATACGTTTGCAAGCCATTACATAACCATCAGTTTTTTCTAAACAAGAGCCTTTAATATGAATTGAATACAGAGTAGTCAAAAATAATCCTTAAAAGTTATATTGACAAAAACCTTAATAGTAATTTTTCAAATGGAAACTTCTATATTTTATTACATTATCATATTAATAAAATTTTGAATCATACAATTTTTGTAATTCCGGTATGATACTTTTTTAAAGTACGAGTAGCTATAACTAACTAATTTTTGAATAATTTAAAACAAATAAATACCTTTTTGTAAAATTTAAATGAATTTACATTTTTTTATCTGACCGCCAACTTCAAGATGGTTGCAAGGATATTTGACAATACCCTAGTAATTTAAAATATATTTTTCTATTAAAGCACATATCTTATTAATAATATTGTGCATGTGAAAATCGCCCATCCAACATACAAAAACTGTTATTCTTTTTTTAAACAAGTGTTGATTACTTTCAGGCAGCTTCCAATTTTTTACTCCATCCTGTATATCCTTAGACTTTTAATAAAACTGACAACTGCTAATATAGTTTGGAACCATGTTTTGACTTTTATGAAGAATAAAATTTTTGACAAATTACAAATTAAAAAGTTTTTCATTTGTTGCACACGTAATGAACCACACTGTATATAGTTTTTTTTTAAGATAAAAATGAACGGGCTCCTCGCTAAACTAGATAAGAAACTCACTTACCCTGTGGGTAGGGTTAATGGTCGAGTAATACCTATAAATAGAGATGATGATTTTGATTCTGGTAGCGAAGAAGAGCCAGATGTTGATAGGCCTTATGAACAAGCCTTTGTTCAGGAGGAGCTAAAACGTTATGCTACGGAGCCCGCTGTACAGCCTTCAAAGTTCGCTGATGATGAGGTAAGTAAATAAGTAATTTATTTTACAGTAGTAAATAGCGGTAAAACAAAATTAAGAACGTATTCGTGGGCTACCTAGAATTTATTTATTAAGTCCAGTGGAGTCTCAAGCGACACCTGAAAGAAAATTTCTGCCCAAACATGTGTAAACCCCTGGCTTTGGTGCATTTTTTTTATTATTTAAATTATTCAAACAAAAATACTTCTTTTTGTGACTCTTGCTTCATTTAAAAAAAAAAAGAAGTTTATTTAATTGCATTTCCTTTGACTACACAAGTTGTATTTTCTGGTTACCTCTGGTTAGTGCTCTGGGTAAAGGCGAGATATGCTACCGGTAAGGACCACCCTGATGAAGTATATCCCATTCTTTAATGCATATTTATATGCTTTTTTGCTGACGTTATTTGATTTGAAATAGGTCTCTGACGACTAATATGTCGAAAATTAGTAGCCAGATTCTGGGCTCATTGAGACTTTTCAACAGCATGCTTTAAACTATCTTTTGCAAATTTTCTTCTAATTCAACGGATTTTTTCCACACTTATATCAAAGTTTTATTAATTAATTTTGTCACTTACCATTCTGCAATAGGCTGTCAACATGTTAATTTACCAAAAAAATTTTTTTGTTTAAGAGCAATGTGGTACATACTATAATTAGGCTAGTCGATGTATATTAAATATTCTTTTTATATTATCACCATATAAATAACTGTCAACGGATCTCATTTGCATCTCTTACCAGCTGAAACCACTGAAAATACTAGATATACTTAGTTTCCCTTTTCAATGCTTGTGTTGAGGCGAGGGGATTAATTAAACAGATGGTGAAGGCTAGACACCCAAAAGCGATATTGTCGGGCGGCATGGCTTTGATATGAACAGTTGCATTGTGTTGCGGACTGTGGGACTACTATAGTTATTTATACTTGATATTATTTCCTATTTTAGAGTTCCTATTGTGACATGTCACAAGTTGACACCATCGTTCCAGAAGGTAAAACCAACCCATCTGATGTTTACCAGCGACACAACTTTAAGCTAAATGCAGACATAAAAAGGAACTGCCTATTGATTCTTACAAAAACCAGATTTTGCCGAGAATGGAAATAAATCAGGTAATTGTTATTGAAGGGCCTACAGGGTGTGGTAAAACTACACAAGTTCCCCAGATGATCATGGATAGTCTTAGAGAGAAGAATCAGTACTGTAATATTGTAGTGACACAACCAAGGAAAATTGCCACAATCAACGTTGCTAAGAGAGTATGTGAAGAAAGAGGATGGACTCTGGGTACTGTTTGTGGATATCAGGTAAATGTCTGTTTACTGTTTATCAAAAAAGCTAAATAATAATATATCGCGGGTAACCTGGCAAAACCTATCTGATTTCGACCATTTTTTGCAGGACGACAATAAGCCGTTTAATCTGCTAGTGGTTCAATAATTGTTTCTTGGGTCAGTATTTAAAGTATATAATCTAACACATCTCTGGAAAAAGAAATTTTAAGTAATAAGTGTTTTTTTGTGCTACAATTTTAAATTTAAAAAATTGTAAAATTTTTTGGTTAAAATGCAGATAGGAGGTTTTATCAGGTGCCAGGCGATACGTACATATCGCGGGTGACCTGGCAAAACCCCTTTGTGATTTTGAACTTTTTGTGCAGGATGAGAAAAACCGTTCAATCTGTTAGTGGTTCAATATATTTTTTTTTCAGTCATTATTTAAAGTATATAATCTAACACATCTATGGAAAGAGAAATTTTATGTAATAAATGTGTTTTTGTGCTTCAATTTTAAGCCTAAAAAAATGTAAAATTTTTGGTTAAAATGCAGATAAATGGTTTTGCCAGGTTACCCGCGTTATAACATTTAGGACATAGTTGAAATAAAATATCGATTGTTTCCTGGTTAAACTAAAAGTTGATATTCGTCAACAGACAAATTATTTTAAGGTAAAATAGAAAAATTCCAATATTTTTGTAAAGATGGATCAAGTACTTAAGAGTTTTTTTAAATTATTTCATAAAGTAAATTACCGAGAACGCGTACACAATAACGTAAACTACTTGTATTAATTTTCTGATGATATGGGTATTAGGATATTTAGTTTAAGCGCGTTTATCATATAATTTTAAACCATTTTATGACTTTTTTTATCTTATTTTAAATATTATTTATAATTTATTGGGAATGCAAAATAAAAATGGAAAAAGTCAGGTAACAACTTGTGTTAGTGTACAGCCAGGCTAAAGAGCGACAAGCGTCGAGCGGAAAATATCAAATCTCTGTACTGGTAGTCGGTACTGGCTACAATGTTTTGTGGTAAACAGCATTTTGACACCAGTTTATATACATTAGAAACGCTTCGCGGATAATATTTGTTCATTTCGGGCGGCAGCGGCAGGCGTTTTTGCTCACGTGTATTGCATGCGCCTGATTTAAAAATACAAATTCTTTTATGCTACCATAAAGATCAAAGGCAGCGCTCTTACACTTTCCGCTCTTCGCTGGCCGCTCACGCTTGGTATCGTAGCCGTAGCCTAAGGCCTCAGCCCCGATAGCGGAAGCGGGTAGCGTAGAGCGGAAAATGTGAGAGCGCTGTCTTTGATCTTTATGCGAGAATAAAAGAACTTGTTTTTTTAAATCAGGCGGCTGCAATATTCCTGAGCGAAAAACTCCTGTCGCTGGCCGCCCGAAACGCACAAATATTGTACGCGGAGCGTTTCTAATGTATATAAACTGGTTTAAAGGCGCTGTTTACCACTAAATATTGTAGTTACTACGGGCAACATAAAAGATTTGATACTTTCCGCTCGACGCTTGCTTGTTATCGTGGTCGAGGCTTAATGCGTAAATGCGAGAGGCCACTCAGACATTTTACAGGCGTGCAGAAACTGAGCGTCCAGCTTGCGATAAAATACGAATGAAACCTGAAAGCTTAATTTCCAGCGAGCGATATTAAGTTTTTAGATGATTTGTTGGGTTTTACTTATTAAAATTAAAAGAAATAAAAAGCAACAATAAAAATATACCAAAAAGCTGCCAATATCCGAGATACATATTCGAAGACCTTTGTGGCAAGGTGTGATAAATTGTGTGTAAATTTAATTCCAATTTTTTAAAAGCAAATAATAGTTAAGTACAACATGAACACATAATTATTTAGAGAATTTGCCCGGATATTTTTTTAAATTAAATATAGGTGGTTAATTTCTCCAAATTTCTTTTTCCTATTATTTATAGGATGTATTCTATAGCTCTGCGATTTCTCCAACTTCATATAGGGTTTACTGTCTGTTTACGGGGCACACAACATGACAACTCTGCGACTTCAGCTTTAGTATGGCCAAAAATCGCTTGCTCGCCCAACGCACGACTGCTCTTCAGTCTGGCCGTACACTTTTAAAGATTTTAGTGATTTCCATCATTGATTTTGTTTAAAATTTTGCAAAGAAATTGAAAATTTACAAAGTCGGTTTTATTGTGTCAGTAGTTCAAGTCTTTATTAACCAAAAACTTCCGTTTTTTGGCTTTATATAAAATTACTAGAAACGCCCCACTCCTTTGGTATGACTAGAAACCATCTTTATTATTTAAAACAAACCGATAAACCTAAAAATACATTGCCACTCTGTATATGGTTAATGACTTATTATTTTAAAACATTTTGTGATTTTAACCCCACCCACACATATCAGTAAAAATATTGTTTGATTTTTTTATGGCTGGCGATCAAAATAGGTATGCAAATTTTTTTACTTCTTATTTAGGTTGGTTTAGAAAAAAAGTATCTCCAGAACAAATAATAACATATATGACTATTGGTGTGCTTCTTCAAAAATTAATTCGTGCAAAATCTTTGAGAGAATACACTCATATTATTATAGATGAAGTTCATGAACGTAACCAGGAGTTGGACTTTTTACTCCTAATTGTAAGGAAATTTTTATTTACAAATTCTCTACATACTAAGGTGAGTAAAAAATATTTTATTACGATTTATTGTCCTAAATTTTAAAGACTAAATATACTAAACACTAATTTTTAATTTATTAATGGCTTGCAGAATATGTTTCTGAATTTATACACGTTGTGCCGGCTCGATACGTTCAAATCAACTTTTAATGTGTTAAGCTGAACTTATAGATTGACGTTTCCGTTACCCATCGCCGTTTGACGTTTTGGTTTCTGATATGGTATATGGAAACGGTAAAAAAAACTATAAATTGACAAATGCAAAGTTGTTGTTTCATCTTCTAACTAAAGACGTCCAATGGCAAACGGAAACGTCAATCTATAAATCCAGCTTTAAACACTAGCATGGAGAGATTAGAAAAAGAACGCCTGCATGTAAATATTCTAGATAGGATCTTCCTCGAGTGCCATCTCCGCTGTGAAGGTTGGCCATCATCACGGCAATTCTAATCTTTGAGGCTGCCGCTCGAGAAAGTTGAATAGAACTGCAGGCGAACCATTCTTCTTCTCCCAATGCTAAGTTCGCCTTGAATCTTTCCCTGCATAATCAATTGAAGCAGTTGGTACTTATCATTTCGTGTAATGTGGCCCAGGTACTGGAGCTTTCTTGTTTTAACATTTATTACCACCTCTTTTTCTTTGTTTATCCTGTCTAGTACTTCCTGGTTGGTAACTTTATCCTTCCAGGAGATTTTGAAAATTCTTCGGTACATCCACATCTCTAATGCTTCCAGCTTGTTCATGCATTGTTTATTCAACGGCTATGCTTCCACACTATACAACAATATTGAGAAAAATAGCACTTTATCTTCTTAATTTTAACGTCAAGCTCAGACTTCGGCTACAAAATATCAGCTTCACGTTGTTAAACGCATTTCGAGCCTTTTCTATTCTAATTCTTACTTGTGTATAATAATTTGGCTGGTTAATATTTGCTCCTAGATAATTGTATTTCTGTACTCGTTATATTTTTTTCGTTCCTTACATATAGGTTGTCGTTGTTGATATGTTTTTTGGTAACTATCATAAATTTGTTTTTTTGGTTACTTTGTCCAGTATCCTCTAAATATCTTCACTGTTTTCTGAAATTAGTGCTGACTCATCCGCGTATCGGATATTACAAATTGGATGACCGTTGATCTTTATTACCGCTATTTCGTTTTGAAGGACTTTCTTTATTATTTCTTCTGAGTAGACAACACACAGCCCTGTCTCACACCTCTTTTTATTATTTTTCTTTCTTCTTTCGGAATTATTTATGCGTACTGTAGCTTCTTGCTCATAGTAGAGATTGTTTATTATTCTTATATCCCAGATAGGATGACTTCTTCTTTTTGTTGTTGCTTAAGAATGGTTTGAAGTGGCACGAGGTGTATGTCGCATAACATACAGAAAAAAAAACAAAAAAGTTTTTTAAATAAATCATGCTTCATTATGGGTGCCAATATAGGAATTTGAATAATTATTATTATAACTATTTATTTTTAGGTAATTCTGATGTCTGCTACGATAAATGCAGATGAGTTTGCATTTTATTTCAGAAAGCAAACTTCGGGTCATTCCATTCCGGCACCGATTATAAAAGTGGAAAAACCTTCACAATACAACAAAACAGTTTATTTCTTAGATCAGATGAAAGAATTACAAGAAGTAAGTATAGAAAATATGGTTAATGAATTAAATAATGGTTTGAGTGCATTTTTCAGTTATTTAAGCATACTCAACAGTTTTTATTTATACAAAGTGTCTCTAAAAGAAAAAAGCTATCACAAATTTCTGAGACTAAAATATGACGATTTAATCCAACTTACCTTAGTCCAAAAGTGGATGATTTCGGAGATACAGGGTATTTAAAATTTATTTTGAGTTTATTTATTTTTTATAAATAATTTTGTTAATGGACCATTTTACTTTTTGTTGACTCCAAACGTGTCCCTGCCGTTGGTCCCTGCGCTTAAATGTGAAAACTTTTGTGTGTTCAGATTAGAAAATTTCTAACAAATTTATAATTGCTTTATAAATAAAATATGTATATAACTACTAAAATATTTTAACAAAATCTTTAAAAAATATGAAAGAATTACAGTAACGCAGTAGTCTATAATGGTAACGCAGATGATTTTGTTAGTTAAAATGTGTGTCCAATTCTTAACATTTTTTAAAATTAATCTAGTTTTGATATCTGATCTTTAAGGATTCTGTGGGATCTATTACATTTATTTCGTAATAACTAATACATTCTCTACGATTTTTTAAAAATTTGTCTCAGCTTACTTAAACCTGCGTTACTCCCATGCATTACCACAAAAAAAAAAAAAATAAAAGGATATTATAACTTAACTTTTCAACTTTGCTTAAATCCCCACTACATCGGTTCTCCGGCCATTTTGTTTATCGTCCAAAAAAAAAAACGTTGTCATCTTGATGTAAATCCCTCAACAATGCACGAGTATTTATTCTATGTGTCCTGAGTTACCGTGATCTTTAGGGTAAATTCTATAATTTTTAACAATATTTATTGCTTCTGTGGTTTCTCCTATTAGAAAATGTTTATATTGTAACAGTTATTTAAATTATAAAATTATAGCTAAAACAATCTAAAACCTACAACTGCGTGGTGTATATTAATTATTTTAATAAATTCTCCATTAAATAATTTGGCGCAAATAATACTATCTACTTAACAAATTCAGATTCGGATGACAAACCGCTTATTAAGTATATAAACGTCCATCGATGTAGCTAGTACTAGAACTAGTAGCTTCCATAAAAATCCACTAAGACACCCATAGTACGTTAGTATTTAGGCCTTAGGCCTTGGTGGATTGTCCAAAGATAAAAAGAAAACTAAACGAAAAGAAAATTCTTCATCCAAATAAACTGTCGCGTGGAGTATACGTTCTTTAAAAGTTCTAAATGACTTTGAGCGACATAAAAGAGAATGGAGATATTAAAATTATGGTTTTTTAAACTGTTGAAGGTAGTGGTCGAAAATTTAAATTACTTGAAACCTATATTTCATATGGACCCTATACAATTATTATAAAAGTTGTTTTAACATTCATTAGAAGAAGAAGAAAAATAGTTTATTATCGATGGGATTTTTTTAAATATATGACTTTTTTATTTTTAAATATATAGTGTTATGAAAAATACCCATATTAATTTTAAATATTTTGGCCTATTAATGTTGGTATTTGTGTTAGGTATTATTTCATGAAAGACTATTCCGTTACCTTTTAACACAGCGGTACTCTAAATGTCCCCGTTCCCCAAAGTATATTCATGAGTATTTATGATTAACCCGATTATCCCTTACAGTCAAGTGTAGGTTATTTTTGTTAGTAGAACAAATTTAAAGCTTTAATGAAAAAAAGTTTTTTAGGCCTTTATTTAAGAAAAATAGGTTTTTAGATTGAAAAAACGCAGTGGTATCAAAATAGATATTAAAAATAATTCTGATATTTCTCAGTGATTTAAACATAATGTTTGATTTAGTAATGTCAAATATTTCTTAAATGCAAGTTACCAAAATAATATGTTAAGATATGTAAATAAGGTCATAACAACAGGTAACGCAGCTGTTTATTTTTAGGAATTTATTGGCTTAACTATTAAATAAATTTTGATTTTTGATTGTAATCCTCTAACACTGCAACCGGCCCAGGTTTGTTGTGTATCCTCCAGACTCCATAAGCTTTAAACTGGCTCCTTGGTAAATCTTGCCGCTGTAGGTTTTTCGTCATCAAGCCTTGCAAACCGCAGACGACAAAATACTGCACAATAGCACCATAAGTGTTCTCCGCTATCTTCTTCTTCCAGCAGAACCTGCCTGGGTTTTCTTCTGCCAGGCCCATGGTTTCCAGATGTTCAATAAGTCTGCAATGACCTGTTTGTTGGCCCACTAGTATTCTCACTGCCTTGTGCCCGTTGTGATTCAGAAGGTCTTTCTTAGATTCTAGCTAGTATGCCTTAATGAATATTTTCGCTTGAAGCTGTCCTGGTGTTATTATTCACCAGTTTTGGTATTTCCTCATGATTCATGATCTTAATGCGGTATTTTGCACAAAGCAAAAACAAAATAATTTTTTTGAACCACTCTGTATGTAGCTTTTGGACACAAATTTTCATTCTTCACTACCGTCTAAGCCATACAAACTTTTTTTTACCACTCTGTATCTTTAAAGTTAAGCCATTTGGGACATAGGTTTATTTGAAGATTTCTTTCTGAAACACCCTGTTTAGCTTAAGCTCCTACCCAACAGCGAGCGCGACGGGACAGCAGCGCTACATTAAATCCGGCGTCACGTCGCCGTCCTGCCTGGACGTGTTTTCACATGACATTGACGCGCTGATATCCCGCTATGTTACGTTTAGACCTGGCCATACAGGAAGTAATTTTGTTGATGATAATAAATAATATAATTTATTGGGATGGGGAACCCCTTTTTTCTTTATTAATATTGCAGAGGTATACTAAAAAATATAGTTTATGATAAAAAGACACGTATTAAAAAGTTACATTTATTTCTAACAACCAACACATCTTCTACATCCACCATGCAAGACACCGCGTGAAAGTCCAGCAAGGGCTACCTTCGGACATGTTAAATCGACAGAGAACGATCGGAGACTGAAACCACAAAACAGAGAGAGTTAGAGAAGTCCGATTGCCGTGTTAAATCTGCGACACTGCTGAGACAGTTAAAAACTGTCGAAATACGCACCCTAGTATCTGGCCGTGTAACTACAAGGCCTTGAAGGCATGCGGTATATTTTAGTTTGTGGCGCCATCTGTTAACTATCAAGCTAACTAAAAAGTGCATATTTTGCGCCATACCCAAAAGCTAATTTAAAATTTATCTTGTAAAGCTTTGATATTTAATTTTCTTTTAGCGATAAAATGTAAAAAACATTAACGGTTTACGCCTTATATTTTTTACATTTTATTATTAAAAAGAAAACCTAATATCAAAGCTTTAGGAATTGAAGAAGAATTAATTTTTAATACCTCTAAAGTTACAAAAAAGTTTTATTTTAGTTCTAAAATATTTTTTACAAAAAAGTTTTCTTAACTAAACTTAACAACCTGTAAACACAATAATAAGATTAAGTGGGATGTGGGACTATTATACAGTTTTTGTAATTAAAATTTTTGTATATCTAAATAAAAGTTTAGTAGTCAAAGAGGTGGTCTTCACATATAGGAAAGCAGGCACAGCCAGATATATTCATCACAAATTGGGTAGGTGTAGGTGTACATCGCACAAATCAGGTGCCTAATTTAGGTACTCTGAATACTATCCTGAAACAAAAAACAATATTATTTAGAGATTATCTGCCTGTCACAATAATGATAAAACAATTTATGTATATTTTTTTTTAAGTAACTTAGACTTTTATTTCCAATTAAAATATCAACAATCTGTTAAAAAATATACCCCGGGCTTCTAAAATTATGCCAATTCTGATAGATTTTGTGGTACAATATCACAATATCAAGTAGCTTTCCAGCATGTAGTATGCTTTTTTATTGCGCGCTACTTAAGGCGGGAGATACCTGTAAAATGTCCTTTTTTTATAATATGTTAGTATAGTCCTTTAAGAACATGTCACTAAAATTTTTAGAACATAATTTTCAGTATATCCTTTATTGCAGAGTCGGTAAGTTACTATAATCGGTGCGTTCTTATGTACCTATTCCAACTTTGTAGGCGTTTTTCTCAAAACTTTATTTTAAAATTGGCGGGTACGATAACTTAAAAAGTTATTGACCGATCTTCCTGAAATTTTGCACAATTATTTTTAACAACAGTGTGCCAAAAAGTAATTTTATTTTTTTCATGCATTGTTTTCCTCGGGTTTTGTTAAACTCTTTGTTAGGATCACCGACAATTATGGCATTAATAAACACAAAAAAAAATAGTTTTTGATTTTCAAATCACTAGAATCGATGCTAGAGTGCCCGCCGATTAGGAGTAGGAAGTCTCTCTCCGACTTTCCTAAAAAAATTTAGCGTACAGCTGCTATTTTGAATAATTAAAATGAAATATATATATTCTTTATAAAAGCTTCGCATATCAAATTATATTAGATATAGATATTCGTCAGTTTTACAACCAAGAATCTACAGGATTACCCAAAAAAACTGCTTAGCAGTAAAATATCCCATTTAAGAAAATGCATTAAAAGTTGCACACAAGTACCACAATTGTGATGATTTAAACGACTTTACCGCTACTAATAAATATAATATTAGATTTAGGGATTTCTGTGTATTTTGCTTCAAATATTTTTAGACGTTTAATAATCCTAATAAAAAATTTCAGATACCCAAGTTTGATATTTCAAAACCAGAAATAACTAAAGATATATGGAAAATATTTATCTTTTTGATTAACGTATTTGATAGACTGCTGGATGCTTCTGAGACCCCTATAGATACTGTACCAAATGGCAGTGTTTTGGTGTTTCTACCAGGTTTATACGAAATTGAAGAGGCGCACAGATTACTGATGGAAGAAATGAAGAAAAAGTATGTTTTTTTTGTTAACCTAAATCAAAAAGTTTTTTTTTAAGAATATCTGTACAACATACATACATGTAAATAAAATATGACATTTTTAAGGACTCTGCAAAAGATATCTTTTATGATTCTAGAATACTTGTGGTGTTCCCAAAGTTGAGTCATTATTTGTATCAAATTGTAGCATTTATAAAGAGAAGCACAGTTACCAAAAAATCGTTTATACGTGTGTCTACGTAAGTTGGCATCTAATGGGAGACTTTTTTATTATTGATTTTACGAAAAAAAAATCTTTTTATTAAGTTCTGCATGGTTCAAAACCTATAAAGCAACCATCAGATACTAAAGTGTATAAGTAAGTCATCTACAAGGTTTGACCAAAAATGTAATTTTTGCTTAAGAGTAAAATAATTGTATTTTTGCTTGTATCAAAAATTATTATAAAGAAAAATGTTTAGAATTAAAAATAACGTCTAAATATACGATTATGTTTATTTACAAAAAAAAAAAATTGCGACATTTCATAATTATAAATGTCATAGGACAGTTTGGAATAAACTTTTTAGATTTATTGTTATTAAAACAAGAAAATTGTACTAAAGTACAAACTTAAATTTTCTCGATTTTCGCAGAAAAGATTTTTTTTGAAATGAACAAAATTGCATATTTAAAAGTAATTTTTAAATCTAAACATCTTTTCTTTAAAACAATTTGCGATACCAGCAAAAATACAGATACTCTACTTTTGAGAAAAAAATTATTTTTGGCCAAACCTCTTAGAATGCTGACACAATTTGATATCTGATGATTGTATTTTAGGTTTTGGACTATGCAGAACTGTGTATAAAGAATTACTTTTTTTTGTAAAATAATAATAAAAAAGATTCCCATATGACGCCAACTTACGTAGACACACTGTATTAAAGTTATCACGTAAGGCAGTTTTATAAAAAATAATAATTTAAGGCTTTACCTAAAACCTAATGATTCCAACCATTGCGTAACGGTGTGTATTAAAAAATGCATTTATTTTTTTACTGTTGATACTGAGTTAACCTATAAAACTATATAAATATTTTTCATGACAAAGAAGCTTATTACTCTTTAAAAGATCCAACACGACGTATCCCATGGCTCCGACCCCATAGGGCGTCGTGCGGAAGGCCATCCATATCGAAGACCACTCCTCGCGTCCGCTCGGTCAGTGATCTTCGGCCAAATTCATTTGCCTCAGTAGACGAAGGGATCCAAGGACAACAGATTTCTGCATCTTCATCACCAGTTGTTCGGGTGTATTTTCACATGCTGGAATGTACCTCATTTCCCTTAATATGTTATTCTTCATGCCTCCCAAAACGCCAATTATCAGGACAACCAATCGCACGGTATACTCCGGATAGAGCCTCCGAAGTTCGCCAAGAAGATCTTGATATTTGGCTCGTTTCTCCCGTTCTTTTATATCGATGTTAGTTTCCGCTGGGGCGGAGAACTCTATTACGTACATGGTGTGGTTTGTCTTATCAAGGAGAACGATGTCGGGTTTATTTGCTTGAATTTGATGCGTTGTTGGGAACGCGTAGTTCCAGTATATGCGACAGTTGTCATTTTCCACTACTGCCTCAATGTCTCCGGGAGCAAACGGCAGTATTGCTGTTTCATCGATGCCGTAGTAATGCCTCAGGTGATAGTAAAGTACCCGAAGAGCGTCATTATGCCGATGGATGTAGCTATTGACAGCATGCACTGGACAAGCTGACAATAGATGCATAAGGGTTTCGGGTTGCTGTCGACAGGCTCGACATGCGGTGTCAAGAACGTTGGAAAATTGGCTTCGGTACACCAATGTGTTTATCACCCCATCTTGACATGCTAGTAAGAATCCTTCGGTCTCAGACTTAAGCTCGGCGGATTTCAAAAACCCAAACGTAAGCTTTCGAGATAGATCGAGTCTATTGATGTTTCTGTAAAAGACTCCGTGCTGCGGCTTATTGATGTGATCTTCTAAGAGCATCCGTTGTTCGGCTCTTTTAACTGCAGCTGTTACAGCACTAGACTCCTGTCTTATAAGTGACTGGTCGTCATTAGAATCTATTTCAAATCTGAGACCGAATTTCTCCGCGGCTCGCTCGGCTGCCTTGAACAAAAATGCTCCAACATTGGCCATCTCATGTTCTTTTACTAACTGCAGCAGTGGATCCGTGCTTTTGGCAACCTGACAAGCAAGACTCAAAACCAAACGATCATGCATACACTCCAAGCTTAAAAGGCCGCGACCTCCCTGATGGCGTGAGAGGTAAATGCGGGAGACTGATGAGCGGGGATGGATGCTGCGGTGAAGATGCATCATTTTTCGTGTGCTAACGTCCAGTTCGCGCAACTCTTCTCGCGTCCACTTAACTACTCCAAACGAATAAAGCAATACAGGAACTGCCAGCATGTTAGTTGCAGCAACCTTATTCAATCCTGATAGTTCGGATTTCCATATTTTCCTTAAGCGTTGCCTGTAATTGCTTCTCAGCTCGGTCTTTACAGCTTTAACATCCTGAGTACGATTTTGGTCGATACCTAAATATCGATACGTTTCGTTATTTCTAAGCGGACGGAGAATCGCGCTGTCAGCAAGTTGATCAGCCTCTAAATCGTTACCATTTCGGCCCTTCACCAGCCTAAGTTTTGCACATTTGTCAAGTCCGAACTCCATGCCAACATCTTTGGTATATTCGTGAACCACTTTAAGAGACTGTTGTAGATCTCGCTCACTAGTTGCATAGAGTTTCAGGTCATCCATATAAAACAGATGGGTTACCTTACGCTCCCTTCTTCCTGGTGGTCCACAGCAATACCCCCGAGTCTTCCGAAGAGACACGGATACGGGAAGCAGCGATATACAGAATAATAAAGGACTCAGTGAGTCGCCCTGAAATACGCCCCGTTTAAATGTTATGGGATCAGTAATGATTTTTTGTGCTCCAGATGTTATGGAGAATTTAGATTTCCAGAGCGGCATCAGCTGTTCGATGCAACGAATCAGGTTAGGAGGAACCTTGAGATCTTTAAGCAGATGCAATATTAATTCATGCGATGTTGTATCAAAAGCTTTTTTGTAATCAATCCATGCCATACTGAGGTTGCGTTTGTATTGGATTGAGTCTTGTGTGATGCATCTATCGATTAAGAGATTTTCCTTGCAACCATTGATTCCTCTTTTTCCTCCTCGCTGCTCCCCTATATCAGAGAGAATAGGATCAATTGCACTCAGTATTCTAGAATACAAAATTCTAGTAAAAGCCTTGTAGCTGGTATTAAGGCAAGTGATTGGTCTGTAGTTCTTTGGCTGTGTTAGATCTCCCTTTTTTGGTATTAATATAGTTCGGCCTTCTACAAACCATTCAGGAATTGGTGTGTGTCCATTAAGCCACGAATCAAAGATTCTGGCCAAATGCGGATGGGTACTGGGGAATTTCTTCCACCAGAAGTTGTTAATGCCATCCGGACCCGGTGCAGAATAATTCCTTGCACCATCTAGGGCTCTTTTTACCTCCTCCGTCGTGATTGGTGGACTTTCGTGCTGGTTAAGTTCCTTGTCCGCACAATAGGCACTAAAGTTGTTTAAAGCAGGAGTGTCCCGTCGTAAAGGCTTCGAGTCCTCGTAGACATTCTTCCAGAACTGTTCCACAACATTTGCTTGTGGCGGATTTTCGACCGTTGGTGCTGGGTCTGCGAGAAAGCTAGAGGGTTTAGTCACAAATTTATTTGTATCTCTCAGACCTTTAGCCTTTTTCTTTAAGCTGTTGTTAATAACACCCAACGATCGTATGCGGTCTAGGCAACGCTGCTTAATGACCTGAAGCGTGATTCTGTTAAGTGTATGGTGTTTTTGGCGTAGCTTTAAAGCTATTTTTCTGATCTTTGCCGTAAAAGGTCTGTTGGCTGATATATAACCCATTACACTTTGAATGCGCGATGCCTCTTGCCGCGTTAGATCTATTTTTTGGCAATTTGCTGAATTCTGCGTTCGATCTTCCGAAGTGCCTGGTGAAAGCTATCTGAGCGGTTGTTAGGAACAAGTTGTTTCGCAGCTTCATAAACAGCGTTGTTAAGTGCCAAAATATCCGTTTGTTCTGAAAGTAAATCCCGAAGAGCGTTGTTTGCTTGTGCGATATCTCGGGATTTTATGTGAGACTTGATGTTGATGTTAGTAAGCCTCTCTGTTAGTTCGTTGTTGGCGTTTTCGGGGGCAATCTCAATTACCATATTTGCCGCAGGCTGGTTTTGTTCCAGATCCTGATTATCCAGATCCTGAGGTGGCTCCTGTTGTCTTGGTGTTCTGACATATCCAGATCGGTTAAGATAGGCTACATAGTCTCTCAAACGTTGTTGGGAGAGATGACTTAGTTCTGGGTGTTTAGCACACCATGTGGCGTGCATCCGTGCCATGTAGCCCCTAATGGTGGGTTCGCTGAGGGAATATGCATCCATCAGATCGTCCCTAAGTTCGTCCGTCCACGTGAGGCGTCCATGTCCATTGCCAAGGTCGTTTAAGGGCGTCCGTCCGGTTGCTCCTCCAACCTGCCCTGCACCCCTATCCGAACGGGGTGGATTGTTGGGAGCTTGCTCATCATTGTTTATAGGGACAATGCGAGATATCCACGACTCTGCGGGATGTCACCCCACAGAGCCGCGGCGGTTACCGGTATTACATAGGCTACCGGACCGATTCAAGGCCTCTCGTAGGTTGCTGTTGGTACCCGCAACCCCTTCAAGCTCGCTGGCAGTACCGTCTTGCTTGGATTGTTCGTGTTCGGTAGCACCAAGAACAATGCTAGGCATTGTCCTGATGGCCAGATTACTATTATTATTATTATTATTATTATTATTATTATTATTAAACAGAGTTTTTGTATTATTTGAGCGGTTACCTTCGATTTGGCAGTGCTAAATAAGTCCTTTAAGGGGGTATTCTAGTCTAGAGGCCCGAAATAAGAGCATTTTCTACCAATGAATAAAAAAAAGCTATTGGTATTTTTAGTTTCCATTTTTTATTATTTCTTTATGCATATACAGGGTGTCCGGAAAGGTAAGGTCAAAAATAATAGGGGTGGTAGAGTGAGCAAAAATAATGTTAGTACTTTATATAAAAAAGTTCTATCGCGCTTCGTTAGAGAGTTATTGACCTTCAAAGTTAGAATTAAAAAAATGTATTTCACTTTCTTTCCCTTTCCGGACATCCTGTAGAAGGAGCACACAAAATTAATTGAAGACTTTAACTTCAAAAGGGTCTAAGTGCCAAAAAGAACAAAAATGAAATTTTTACTTAAAAAGGTTTTATATACAAAGTCTAACGATATTAAGAGGGTTCTTTATCCCATAAGTAAAAACTAACTTGTAAAACGTAATGATATTCATAATGTATCTCATGTGCTATTATAGAGATTATTCAATGTTTTTTACTTGTAACTTTTAAATACCCTAAATGGCACATGGACTCTTTTGAATTTAAGATCTTCAATTTTAAAAAAATAAATAAATAGTCAAGAATTTATGCGTCCTTGAAGTGGAGGGAGAAAAAAAACGCTATGCCCTCGTCGCCATGATTTCTACCCTTATGGTGATTTTGAATATAAATAATGACTAATAAGTATGTCGTTATTGCGTAAACCAACAAAACTGAAAAAAATGTTTTTCTATAAAATAGCGATTTTTTCACTATTTTTTAAGCATTCTTGATTTTTTTTTAAATATAACAAATTTAAATTTTTCGGTTTATATTGGTTTACGCAATGAGAGATATTTAAAGAATATTACTGCCAAATTTTAAGTAAATCAGTTGACTAGAACTTGGGATATCGGTGCGACCATATCGAAAAAGTACTTTCGGGAAAAACGAGTTTAAAGTTTTCGTTAAGTTTCAGGAACTGATAGAATAGTACATATATCATACGTATCATGATGTAGTATAGTAGAAGTATAATGGAAAGAAGAAAAGAGAGTTATTCATACGGGTAGCCCGCCCTCCAATCCCCTATTGTCAGAGTCGTCCGCTCAAACCGGTCTAGTTGCCACGTCACTAAAACTGCTGTAACTTTGAAAATAATTCTAATTTTAAACAATCCTTTTAGAAAGATATTCTTGATTACCTAATCTATCGAATTATGTATAATTTCGATTTTTTCGAAATTTGTTTGTTTGTTTGTAACGGCTAATCTTCGGAAATACTGAACCGATCACTAAAATTTTTTCACTATTAGAAAGCTACACGATTCAGAGGTGCTATAGGCTACATTTTATTGTTATTGAACAAAAAGGAAAAATAATGGCATATGTATATCAAGTCAGCGGAAAAATATAATTAACATCCAACGAAGTCGGCACGGATTGACTAGTGTTTAATAAGGGTGGCACACGTTTATAAATACAATAAAATAGTGAACATATTATTTACTTAATTACTCGATGTGTTAAAACAAAATGCGGCTGCAGGAAGTAGATTAAATTTTTATTTTGAAATAATCGTTAACTATTCTATTTGAAAATTTTCATATAAACAATTAAGGTAATTGACTTCTCTATACGGGTTCTATAAGGCAAGGCGCGCAGTGAATGACGTTGCCGCGTGGTATGGAGTTAGTGGCAGGTGAACTCTTTAAAGCCCTCGAAAATCGAACATTTTGGAGACTAGTGGTAGCTAACCGACGTCACATACTTGCCAAAAACCATTTCACCGCCACTCTACTTTAAAGGGCGCTTCTGCTTTTATTTACGCAGTATTCACCTGACATTGACTCACCACCTGGCCGCCACATCACTTATTTACCATTTCAGCACGCGTCTTGCCTAAGCTATTAAAATAAATGACTCAACTTTAAAACAGCCGGTATATCTATTTGATATCATTGGCAAGTACAATAACATTTTTATTCCAAAATTACTTTAGTTCAGTGCTGTAATATTCTTTAGGAAAGAGGATCCAAAACGGGCTTCTTGTCTGGATTGGGATATTATACCCCTACATTCTTCTCTTCCAAATGATGAACAGGCTCAGGCTTTTAGACCACCGAAAAAAATTGCCGAAAAATAATATTGTCAACAAATATTGCGGAAAGTTCAGTCACAGTCCCCGATACTTGTTATGGTATGTAAATTTTAAACATTTGAAAAGGGTTTCTTAAAAGTTAAAAACGTATTTTATTGTATGGGTTGATTGATCAGTTTTTATTCTTTCAGAAGCGCTAAGAAATTTAAATTGTCCAGCCAGTGGATCAAAATACAATAACGACAGACGTGTGGGTGTAAATAATAATAAAAAAACAATATAATATTTGCTTTTGTGTGCACATAACTTTTAAATTATTGATAATTAGAGAGAATAAATAATATCAAAATAAAGATCTCAAAAGGGGCACTTGCAACTTTCAATTTTGCACCGAGTCAATTTGGTTAAAATTAGTCAGTCCTTTCTTCAATATAAAGGCCCCACGGAAAAAACGGTGAAAGTCCATTTTTTTATAAAACCATATTTTTGCTGTTTATTATATCTCGTGTCAAAAAATCCTTTTAAAATATCGTACACTTGATAAAATCCATACATTACTTGAAAGAACAATGAAAGTCAAATGATTTAATGCTCAACAGTTGCAAATTTTGCAAAATTATTTCATAGTTTTTAATTACACCCGGTAGCGTTAAGGTTAATTTTTCATTTTACGGAAGAAAAAGAAAAAAACGTATAAGCTAGGGAAGAATAGTAAATGTTACTAAAAAGCTAAAAGTACGTAGGAATAATTTTGGGGAACTTTAGGAAGTTTTTCAAGAAATATTTAAAAAACTTGAAGACATTATTTATCCCGAACATAATAGGTACCTAAGATGTATTTTTCACGATAGATTTCCTTAGGTAACTCTTATTAGTGTGACGTATCAAAGTTATATTTTTTTAAATGGAACACCCTATATTTTATGACAGTTTTAGATTCTGCATAATGGAAGGAACGAGTTTTAGGTCACAGAATGTCTTCATACCTGATGAGAGGCATTAGTAGGATTGTTTAAAGACACAAGATTTATCATTACCACATTCAGCTGAAATAAGTATTATTTGAAGTAGCATTATAAGCAAGTAATTAAATTTTGTCTGTGGATTTTAGAAATAGTGGCAGATAATACAAAATATTTTAATTTTGTGCTTTTTTCAGACAAATCTACATTCCAGTTTAGTAAACAGACATAGCTATATCAAAGCCTACTTAAATTTAAATAGACATTTGGAATAAAAATCTGTTAGAACGGAATTTACTAAGAAAGTATAAAAGATAGGTATAAACAACCTATACACCATTTGAAAGGGTGTTTTATTTGTCATCATGTGATGTGACAAAATACAGGGTGTTCCATTTAAAATAAGAGAGATATTGCTATTTGATAGTGTTAAAATAAAATTATTAATTTTTGATTTATTTAATAATTATTAAAATTTAATTGCACCTTTGCATTTTGAAATAAAATGAAATATCACAAATTGAATAACATTAGACACTTGGTACTATTAACAAACTGTAACTAAAAATATAACCTTGATACGTCACACTTTTTAAGACACCCTGTATAGATTAAAATAATTTTATACTGTGACCTTATCCGACTTCTATACAGTGTGTCCCAAATTGGTGATGGATGTATTGGGATCTCGGAAACCATAGGAGATAGAGAAACGGTTAAATGGGGAAAGTTTTAGGCAATTTTATGAGTAACATCATGCCGCTTACATAGTGAGTCTGGCTGTTCAGGTTTTTGAGATATTTTCAAAAACTGAAATGTTGCATTTTTGAAAATAGGCTGTAACTTTTTATTTATCAAAATTTTTGAAATCTGTGAAAACATTTTCAAAGCAACTTTTTATGTAGAATACACCTGTGTGGTCAATTTTTTTCGCCGCATTTCAGTTTTCTGGAGCCATCATCAGCTTTCTTTTTCTTATGGCGGCCATATTGGATTTTACATCATCGTTTAAAGCAAAAATTACAAATTCAGTGATGTATCACACTTTGCTAAAAAATATAATTTAAGCGATGAAAAGAGAAAGAAAGAAATCTTGATAAAACAGGCAACGTTGCATAAAAAACACTCGAAAAAACAACACGGAATAGAACTTAAACGCATAGAGGTTAAAATTAAATCGAATAAAACATATTGGTAAACCTATTTTGTTTTCGTACCATAGATCTCCATCAGCAATTATCGAAACCATAAAATACAATAAACCCCTGAAAGTCAACAGCTAAATCCCTAATTAATATTTTGAAAGACAAATGCCATCACAGATACATCAAATTTTTAACAAAATAGAAATTAATAAGCGACAATTCGGTTCTTTTTTAACGCAACCATTTGTTTTTTAAAAATTATTAAGTGATACATATTATCCTAAAATATCTAGTGGCCTAGGTATAACAATTGCCAGTTTCCACGAAACATAACAATATTCTGGCTTCATGTCAAACTAAGTTTTAAAGTGTACCTGTCGCGATGGCTGCACATTATTCTAATGAAGAAAAACTTGATATGCTCCAATGTTATTTTGCGAGCCAGAGAAACGCAAACAATGCTTTGGATAGATATTTTGAAGATTATCCCGAAAGGCACCAACCTAATTTGCAATATTTCCCAAAGCTTGTAAGAAATTTATTAAATTTTGGAAGTTTCTGAAAAACCCCGACCAAAGAATTATGTAAAGGAAAAATGAGAAACGTGATAATAATATTCGCCAATATTTTAATGAGAACCCAACAAATTCAACAAGGACAGCCGACAGAGAAATACATATTCCAAAATCTACAGTTCATAGGGTTTTAAAAAAGAACAAGTATCACCCATACAAACCCACAATAGTTCAAGGCTTACAAGAAGGTGATTATCCTAGGAGAGTGACATTTTCGAACTGGTACGTAAACAAATGCCGTGAAAATCCCAATTTTTATACCAATGTTATATGGACCGACGAGACAAGATTTAATAACTGTGGCGTATTTAATCGGCATAATAACCATCATTGGACGACAGAAAATCCAGAGTTACGAAACCAGCGAAGGCTTCAAATAAGATTCGGATTTAATGTATGGTGTGGCATTTTTGGTAAGGAAATATTTTCTTGAAATCTTTTCTCAACGTCTTACATAAATCAAGAAAGTGATTTTTAAAATCCTACCAATACCTACTTGATAACCAGATAGTTATTGATTAACAATTAATTAATTAATTAATTGATAATAATTATTGTCAAAGGTATACCTACTTAAGTAAATTCGTCTTTTAGGAAATCGACTTATCGGCCCATTCATATTTGATGAGACCCTCACTGGTGCAAGGTACCTTCAGATGCTTCAGAACCAAATAATTCCGGCTATTAGGGCAATTATTCCAGCAGAACAATTAAACAGGGTTTGGTTTCAGCAATATGGCTGTCCGGCCCACAATTCCAGGGAAGTGCAATTATTTTTAAATACTGTATTTGGCGAAAGAATTATTTTTAATACTGGCCCTGTACATTGGCCTGCCCGGTCTCCAGACATTACCCCTTTAGATTTTTATCTATGGGGGTATGCTAAAAACGAGGTTTACGAATTTGATCCTCCCGAAAGTAGAGAAGTACTTGAACAGAGGGATGTATTAGGCACGATCAATCGTAATACGTTAAATCGCGTATCAAGAACGGTTTTTACAAAATGTCAAAAGTGTATTAATAAAAACGGCCAGCATTTTTAACATTAATGTGTTAAATATTTAATTTTTAAGTTTAAAGTTTCTTTGCGTTGTGTATCATTGTTTTTGACGTTCATTAATAAAAACCTATTATAAAAAGATTCTCTTGATTTACCAATATGTTTTATTCGATTTAATTTTAACCTCTATGTGTTTAAGTTCTATTCCGTGTTGTTTTTTCGAGTGTTTTTTATGCAACGTTGCCTGTTTTATCAAGATTTCTTTCTTTCTCTTTCATCGCTTAAATTATATTTTTTTAGCAAAGTGTGATACATCACTAAATTTGTAATTTTTTGCTTTAAACGATGATGTAAAAATCCAATATGGCCGCCATAAGAAAAAGAAAGCTGATGATGGCTCCAGAAAACTGAAACGCGGCGAAAAAAATTGACCACACAGGTGTATTCTACATAAAAGTTGCTTTCAAAATGCTTTTACAGATTTCAAAAATTTTGATAAATAAAAAGTTACAGCCTATTTTCAAAAATGCAACATTTCAGTTTTTGAAAATATCTCAAAAACCTGAACAGCCAGACTCACTATGTAAGCGGCATGATGTTACTCATAAAATTGCCTAAAACTTTCCCCATTTAACCGTTTTTCTATCTCCTATGGTTTCCGAGATCCCAATACATCCATCACCAATTTGGGACACACTGTATGTTTCCCTATACACTTTTTTTTAAAAACTCTATGGTTATTCAGCTACAGACCGTGTCAAATATGGTGGGCCACCCTGTATGTTTATTTGATATCTGTGAATGTTACTTGCGTGTCTGGGCAAATCAATTGGCATTTTCTCATAATAATTTTTTTGAGCTGTGCCAGTTTTCTTCCTTATCAGCTATGTATCTGCGAACTCCAATTATTACTGCATTATTAAACCACTTATTAAAAAGAATATTTATATTTCATTAAAAAAATATATTATTAGCAGAATTGTAATCCCATATATTTTGTTTTCAGTTATTGACTTTTGCCAAACTAAAGTAATGACCGTTGACGCAGTTACAAAATATATGAGTTTAAAATTGGAGTGGGCTTCACATATCAACTGTGAACAAAGAGCGGGTAGAGTAGGAAGAACATGTGACGGTAGAGTTTATAGGCTGGTTTCTAAACAATTTTATATGGTAAGTAAACTAACTATTTTTTTAAAGGTTGTCAATTACATTCTCCAAACATTAGCATTGTTTAATGCAAATAGCAAAAATGATGCTAATCGTGAATGCAAATGTGAACATTTGTTGCATCACTTATAATCATGCAGGATGTTGTTACCCCCAATTTTTTTCTTAGTTTTTAAAAGAAACTATTAAACATTTCACATGCGAATTAACTTTGATTTTTTTTGCATTATCAAAATCTCAAAATCACAAGTACCATAAACTCTCCTATTTTAAATAAAAGTTTTCGCTTTTTTCTATATTCTTATTCTCCATAAAATTCTCTTATTATTGATATATCATAAGGGTGTCCGTTATTTCCCAAATCGATTTTTTGAGCGATCGCCCCCTGAACTTTTAGTTTATAGCTTAAAAAAAATATCCAAAGTAAAAATGGTTTTAATTTCTAATTTAAACCGTGCCAAAATCATGTTGCTTTTTCCATTTAAATAACATGGGATTTTTTTACCTTTTTTATTTTTTTTTCCGACGCTCTACAAAAAGTTCTCTCGGCAATTTTCGATTAAGTTACTCCTTTAAGAGTTTTTTCTTCATTCTCCGGAATTTAATAGTAAACTGGCATTTTTTAAAATAAAACACTTTTTATATAACATCACCATTAAATAGAGATTTTAAGTAGCTTTAAGAAATTGCTACATTTGATATTTCTATCTCTTATAGTTTTGGAAATATGGCCATACAAATTATTTTATTTTCGATACTGAACTTAGTGGAAATTTAATATAATTTTCAAATTTGAATGGCTATATTTTTTAAACTATAAGAGATAGACATATCAAATGTAGTATTTTCTCAAAACTATTTAAACTATTTATTTTATGGTGACGTAATAAATACAGACTGTTTTATTTAAAAACGCCGGTTTACTATTAAATTCCCGAGGATGGCCACAACTCAATCTGAACTCATTGTTTGACGGTAAATAACTCCTGAAGGAGTGACTTAATTAAAAATTCGTAAGACAACTTTTTGTGGAGGGTTGAATTTTCCATTAGAATATGCAATAAATAGATTTTTCCATCTATTTGTATCTGAGAAAAAAAAATAAAAGAAAAAGTCCAAAAATCCCATGCTATTTAAATGGGAAAAGCAATATGATTTCGGCACGGTTTAAATCAGG
Source organism: Listronotus bonariensis (assembly GCA_014170235.1). Lineage (NCBI taxonomy): Eukaryota > Metazoa > Arthropoda > Insecta > Coleoptera > Curculionidae > Listronotus > Listronotus bonariensis. Next base: position 52,754 of record JACEGR010003209.1, on the reverse strand, counting down.
AATTAGGAGCATTTTTTCATTGGATGTATTTTTTAGGCTATAAACTAAAAGTACAGGGGCGATCGCTAAAAAAAATTGATTTGGGAAATAATGGACACCCTAATATATCATACGGGTGGTTGTTTATTTAAATGGCGGCCGGAGATTACTTCTAAAGAAAATCAAGTATTTTTTTGGTAAGTGGGCTCTGTAAACAAAAGAATGACCTATTTTACTTTTACAGGGAGTGATATGTTTTATTTTATTTAATAAATCACTGACATTTCTTAAATGATATTTTTTTAAATTGAAAACGCCTATTTAATTTTAAATTTTAATTTTACACTAAAATCTCTTTCCAATGATTTGGCACAACATTTTTTTTTATTTTGAAGATAAGGGTCATTATTATTTGTTAATAAGTTCCCTGATTTGGATTTCGTGAATAAATGGTGTGTGTTTTTCATATAAAACATTTCTAGTATGTTGTGCTATCCCATTAAAATTTAAAAATAAAATAGCGATGTTTCCATTTAAAATTTTTGGGATCATTTTAAATTTTCGTTTTCATAACTTTCATTTAAAATAAAATTACAAAATGTTAGTGACCTATTGAAAAAAGGAATATACTACTGCCTGTAAAAGTAAAATAGTTAATTATTTGATTTTTACTGCCTTTTAAAGTAATACCTGGCCACCATTTTGAAAAGAAACACCCTGTAATATATCATTTAAAAGATAATTTGATAGAGAATACAAATATAGGAAAAAAGTGAGTTGTGTTTAAAATAAAACAGTTTATGGTATTTTTGGTTAAACCGAAAGTGATTTTGAGGTTATTATAGTGCAAAAAAGGCAACTTATTTGTTTATTATGCCGGAAATTTTAAAATAGTTTCTTATGAAAAAAAAAAAAAAATAGGAGTGTAACAACATTTTGTGTCACCCGTTATAAATGAGGAATAATTATTCATACAGCTAAAATAGGGAAAAGTCGTGTGAAGTGTCGAGCAACATTACATGCTTTTTTAGTTGTTTTTAAAATAGTTTCTCATGAAAAAAAAATAGGAGTGTAACAACATTTTGTGTCACCCGTTATAAATGAGGAATAATTATTCATACAGCTAAAATAGGGAAAAAGTGTCGAGCAACATTACATGCTTTTTAGTTGTTTTTAAAAAGTTCAGCGAAATGTAAAGATGAACCTGTAATATTAGTTTAGATAATCAGATATTAATTAGCTGATTTGCAAATAAAATATGTATTATAGGAAGAGATGGAAAAGATAAGTACACCAGAAATTTTAAGAGCTCCTTTAGAAAGAATAGTTTTACAGACAAAAATGTTGGATCTAAACGAAACTCCAGCCCAAATATTAGCTTTAGCTATGAAACCACCAAATCTTAGAAATATTGAAGCTACTATATGGCAATTAAAAGAGGTTAGTAAAGTTGTTACAATTTTGTTATTAGATGCAAAATAGTAACTCTCACCTACAAGTTACAATAAAAATACATACACAAAAATGGTTGGTTTAAAAATATCTAATATCTACAATGATATAAAATTTTGTTTATCAAATTAGAACATTCTGAAGAAGTAAAAATTACGCCGTACATAGCTTCTTAGTCTCATCAAAATGTAAATATATAGCATGATATTATAATTCTTTTAACAACTTATTTTTTAGTTCTATCTTATTTTTTTAATTTTAAGATTGGTGGTTTATTACGAACGTGTCGAGGAGTATTATCAAACTCAGATGGTGACTTGACTTTCTTAGGACACGTCATGGCTAACCTTCCAGTTGATGTTCATTTATCCAAAATGATAATATTGGGGCAACTTTACAGTTGCTTGGAAGAAACAACCGTTATTGGTAATTATATGAGCAAAATACAAGATTATACCAAATAAAACTTTTTGTTTAAGTTATTAGCGTACTTACCTTTATAAAAATAATATTCCCTTTGGTAAAATAAGCAAGTTGAACTTGAATTAATTTTTAATAAAATGATCAGCAATATTAACGCACTACCATATACCCCTTATTTTAGTGCCTCATAAAAATTGTAAAGAGTAAAAATTTCCTAGTGTGTGTTATAATGCCTAAGGTATATTTGCAAGTATATATTTTGTTTGATATGGTCGTAATAGCCCTTTTTTTTGGTATACTCAAAAGCTTGTGTTAAATTCGTCTTTCTTTTGTAATGATTTTTTTTATTAACAAAATAATCTATGAGATATTTACAAAGTTGTACCTAAAAATTGTCGATTTTTAATATCAATTTCAAAAATACTTATTCCCAATATAGCTACTAGGGGCTTTTAAACCACTTTGTTCAGCTAATACAACTGTATTAGCTGAACAAAGTAGTTTAAGAGCCCTTAGTAGCTATATAATAAATTGTAAATAGAATAAACTTATTCTTTTGAAACTATTTGTCATCTGCAAATGTCCTTCTTTATTTTTATCGAACTATCTTTCACTATTCTTATACATTAAATCTAGCTAAATAACAGAGTCAAAAAATAGATCATAAATATAAAATGACATCAGTATATAGATAGTTTTATAAAAATAGTCATGTAAAAATGTTGACCAACCCCATTTGGACATGACTTCATAGATATAAGCAGTTCCGAAAAATAGCAAGATGGTAAAAAACACATTCAGAAACTTGAATCAGTTTACTAATTAGAAAGTAAAAATTCTATGATCTACCAAGATGGCCATATTAGGTGTATCAAATATACATTTTAAACAAAACATCATTTTTTTAAAAGTCCATAAATTTTGGATATACTGAGTTTTGTGTTTCGGATATACTAAGCTTTGTCTAAAACTTCACTCTTTCCAGACAATTTATTTTTTGAGAATTAGTGTTTTCTACTTTTAGTCAAATTTTCTTGATAAACGAATTCGTCGGACTGGTTCAAACTGTATTCGAAAATGACAATATAATTATGATAATCAAGAAAATGTAGGTTCTCAAACCGTTGCAACACAGCCCAATAAGCTTTTATGTTAGGATTATAATTTTTATTTTTTAGGGTTAATATGTACATTAGTTTACAACGGATATAAAAAATTTTCACTTGCAATTTACATTTATTGTAAAAGTATACAAAAAATACACCGACACCGAAACAAAGTTTGTATATTATGTCACCATTAAAGAGGTTTTTTAAAAAGCTTTACAAAAATACCACATTTAATATAGCAATCTTTAATAATTTCGGAAAAATGGCCATTTAAATCTGGGTAAAATTTCCATTACTCACTTTAATGCGGTAGGTAGTTATAATGAAAATTATATCTACTATTTTTAAAAATTAATTGGCCATATTTCTAAAATTATTGAAGGATATTCCATTAAAAAAAGTTAAACTCTTTTTTTTGAGTTTTTGATGTTCATTTGTTCCTTTTTTATTCTCAAAAGATAATAGACGAACAAGTATAAAACTTTCATATAGGACGTTTTTTCTATCCTTCTTGTTTATAGTTAAAAGTGGGTGGCAAAATATAAATTAAAACCCTGTACATAACACACCTGGAAACTTTTGGTGAGTAGGCCAAAATCTAGAATGAGCAGTAGGCAAACCCTGGAAATTCTCTTGTAATATGCTATAGTCCAAACTTTGCGTTTTTTAACTTGTAAAGTATTGTTTCTGATTAAGATGTTTTTTCAATACAAATTATATAAACTTTTAATTATTTTTTAGCTGCTGGTTGCTCGATACAAAACATTTTTTCAGTTCCATTTCAAAAAGATTGGACGCATACAAAAAAGTGCTACTATGGGCTGATGGATCAAACAGTGATCTTATTGCCCTTTTAAATTTGTATACAGTAAGCATATATCTATAGATGTTTTTATATTATAGAAAAATTGGTTATTGTTTACTTTTCGGACACCACGCCGATTTTAATGATTTTTGGCATACGGTTTTTTGCGCGCTTATTACGAATCTAAAAGAATTTTTAGTCGGCAACGTTTTGTTGTCGAGACATTTATTAAAGAACTAACCTAAATTTACCATATTTCCCTTCTTTTTGCATGGAATTTCTAGCTTTATGCTAAATTGACACTCAATATTTCATTTCCAGTTTTTAAAACCACATTTTTCTATTTATTTTACCCTTTTTTCCATAAAATTGCAAAGCTTTACTTTCAATCACAGTAGTCATGACGCCGCTATGCGTACTGTAACTGAAAGTGAAACTTTACAATATTATGGGAAAAAGGATAAAATAAATAGAAAAATGGGTTTTAAAGAGGTGGAAATCAAATATTGAGTGCCAATTTAGCAGCTTTAAATCAAGAATTGTTTTCAAAAGAAGAAGGAATATGGTGAAAATAAGGTAAATTTGCTTTTTAAGTTTGATGCTGGATATCTCGAAAACGAAACGTTGCCGACTAAAAATTCTTTTTCAGAAGAAAATCGGCTTGGTGTGCGATAAGTAATCAGTTACCGAAAAATTAATTGTTTAGTTTAGTTATACTGTTTTAATAGCTTTTTTTAACAAAATTAACTTATTTTATTATGTCTATTATACAAGATGTTTTAAAACAAATGAAAAAACTTAAGAAGGTGATTCCTAGTTAAAAATATGAGGTTTCTGCTGTGTAGATATGTGGACAAAAGTCAACCCTTAGGAGATATCGCGGTACGAATATGGCGCAAAAATAACGTAAATTCCAAAAACATTTTTTGCACATTTTTACACTTTTAAGGACTTGTGAAAGTGGTTAAAATAGTCTACCACTAGAAATCTTGTCAAATAAATTTACTAAAAACTTACCCAACTACTAAAAAATAAGAATACATTTGGATAGTGTGGTTTATTTAGAAAGTTTTTTGTCTCCTGTGATTTTTTCAGTAAACTTACCGATTTACATACTACGGCGATTTAAAAATGATACAAGATGATGTGTGCAGTAGTTGGTAATAACGTTGGGCAGTATGTTCTACGTATTTATATTTTTGCCTTGCTCCCATCGACTGGACTAATAGTCGTGATCGGCCGGTCGATCGCGATCGACCAGGTGGTCACCCGTGATTCTTTATGGTTTGAATATTTGGGGTACCAATACAAAAATCTTGGGTCAAAAATTATTCTTAATTTATTTTGCCAGTTTAGATTGTAAGTTTGAAATGTTGTTGGTACTTTTATCAACATTTTTGTAGGTGTGGCAAAATTTAAAACGAGAACGCGCGTTTGATAATAAAAGAAAAGAATTAGAGTGGTGTCAAAGAAATTTAGTAAGCTTGAAAGGTTTAACAGAATGGCAGTTACTAATTACTGAAATCAAAGAACGTCTTGAGAGAATTCAAGTTAAGGAAACAGCAGGACATGGAAAAATTCATTTATCGGATTCTGAAAAACCCACAGTTTTAAAGGTAATCCTTTTTTATGTTCTTAACTTGTAATTAGTCTAATAGCTAATGCCATGTGTAAAAAACACAAAATTTTTCTCTGTTTGTTTATATGGTGTTTAGTAATCTTGACCCATTTGCTCGCAGATAATTTTAGAACAAAAATTTATATCAAGATGCGATTTTCGCAGACATCCATATTTTTTTGAAGTTTTTTATGATATCTTTGCCATTTTGTTGTGACATTTTATTAGCACCAAAACAAAATGACCTATTTTCCCACCTTTGTTATTTTAATTGCAGACCCTCTATGTTTTTCTATATTTAAAAAAATTAATCTTTACAAATGCAACATAAGTTATTGGTGTGTGGCTGTTTTTGAAATTATTGTCCATGAAACTATTTGTCAAGCACAATCTTGCAAGATATATTTGGATAGTTTAATCGACTTGAATTTGTAGGGCGAGTGTTATGCGACCAGATTATTTCCTAAAAAACTTAGAATAAAGCGATAAAGTTAAATGTACAATAATTTAATAAAAGCACAAGATCGAGGGTTTGTTTTTTAATTATCGTCCATAAAACTTTTTGATAAGCCAATCTTGCAAAAATATTTGGATAATTTAATCGATTTGAATTTGTAGGTCGTTGTAAGTCGGGTGGTATACGGCTAGATTATTTCCTGGAAAACTTGCATTAAAGCCTAAAAACTAAGAATTTTACCTATAATAAAGTTCGTCATTCTTTATCAATTTTGACAACCAGTTTGGATGACAGAAATTTATTCATATATTATCTTACAAGACCTATAAATTTAATTGACTGAACTTCCCAAAAATATTTGGAGCAAGATTTTTCTTGGAAAATAGTTGAATTTACAATAATTTAATAAAAACATAAGACGGTGAAGCGGTTGTTTTTTAAATAATAGTTTTAAATTTGTAGGTTGAAAAGCTTATATTAAAGGCAACAACACATAATTTTACTGATAATAAAGTTTGGCATTTTCTTTCAATTTTGACAACTGGTTTGGATGACAGGTGACAAATTTATTTGCTGTTAAACAGCACATGTGGTGTAATCACTTAGTTAAACAACACATTTTTTATTTCAAAAAATGGTGGTATCTGATTGGTCTATTCACAATAAGTAATTAGGTCACCATAGTAATTAGGTATTAATTAATAATAATAATCTTTGTTAAATAATACTTTTAATTATCTTGACAATTTTTGGGAGGTCAAATAATCCCATATTTTTTGAAATATACTTACCTTATGATACATTGTTTTAAAGGAACAATTAAAATTTTACAAGGTGTTCATTTAAAATAAAAAAATGCATGTATCGGAAAATGAGCCATTTTTAGTGCTAATAGAATGTCACAAGAGGCGAAGATATGATTTAAAAAGAAACTAAGGCTGTCTGAGAAAATCGCATCTGGATAACTTTACTTGTTTTCAAGTTACAAGCGTTCAAATTGTGTCAAAATATGGACGGCCACCCTCTATAATATTTTATCCCTTTTAGATTATAATGGCAGGAGCATTTTATCCAAATTACTTTATTAAACCGCCTGGGGTAAATCAATCCGTTGAAAGAGAGGCGGTCAAAACTGTTGGTGGTCGAGATCCTTTTTGCACAGTATATTTTACTGGTAATTATTTTTTTATAAAGCACTAAAAGATAATATATATTGGATAACGTTTTCTATTTATTTTAGGTTTAGACCCCAAACAACCTGGGCAAGTTTATGTACGGCAAATAAAAAGAATGATTCAGGACCGAGGGGAAAAGGAAACCGATGTTCAAATTGGCTTTGATGGTAGCACGTAAGATAACATTTACACATACAGGCTGTCCACGTATAGGGATTACAAGAGCTCAAAGGGATATAAACATTTATTACTTGAGGAAAAGTCACCCTTGTTAAAAATAATTTTGCTTGGAAAAAATATGATTTACGAAAACATTTTCGATTTTGTATACAGGGTTCTAAAAACTTCAAAAACAATATTTTTCTCCGAGAGTGAAACCTTTATTTTTCATTTCTGGGCAACATATCTATCAGATTTTTTTTTAAATAATATATGTGGTTAAAATACCATTATCTGTCTTTATTTCTTTCACAGGAATGTCAAAATATTGTAAGAAACTTACTGGGGTGCTAACAGAAATTTCATGAATGAAACAACATAAAAATAAATACATTTCTTAGAAATTTATTAAACAGCTTCAAGGATTGCCTGTTTGAGGAGATGTTTATCGTTTTTAATTGGACGGGCGTAACCTAATTGTTTGAGATGATCACAGAAATAATAATTAGCAGGTCAATATTTTGCAACACTTTAAATTCTTTATAAAAAATTTGAAGTTACTTCATAGGCAAAGTAAGCCAATAAAGAGTTAAAGAATTCATTGCTTTCAATTTAAACTGAGCCATTTTATTCACATTGTGAAGTTTACTTTTCAAAGTTATTATAACTACTTTTCCTGAATAATATTTTGATCAAAAATGAAAAATAAAGGTGATTTATCCCCTTAGAAAAAAGATGTTTTAATTTTTTTTTAATTAAATTTATATTCTTGTAAACCCCATTTGTAAATTTATGTATTGGTTTTTAATTTTGGATATTTTTTTTATTACACAGGGTGTCCAGAAAGGTGGGTCATAAATAATAGGGGTGATAGAGTAAGCCAGAATAATGTTAATACTTTTTAATTTTAATAAGTTGGTAGACAAAAAAATTAATTATAACTTTTAAACTGTTGCCACAGTACCAATGATATTTGAGCAGCTAAATAACCTCATACTAGTGCTTCTTTCCATAGGTTAATGGCTGCTCAGTAAGTCGGAGTTATACAGGGTCAATGATTTTTTTCATTAATTGTATGCATTTTAACATAGGTGACAATTTTGACTTTTTGATTAGATCCTTTAATTCCTTCATCATTTTTGTTCAAAGAAAGTATTCCGAATTTAAATCGATATCTTGAAACGTTTTTTATAAAATCGCATTTTAATTCCAGACATACCAGCATTTTGTCCGTGATAAAAATTTCATTTTTTTTTGAGAAAATTAATAAAATATGGTAAGTTTTATCTGTATTATAATAAAATAAAAAAAGATCTATAAATTTTTAAATGATGTGTTTGTGTGAGTGAGGCTTGCTTATTTTAATTCATTTTTGTTTTTCATTTTAATTTTATATTTTTTTCATTATTAATATTAAAACATTTTATATTATTTTAGTTTAGTTTAATTTGTTAATTGGTCTATCTCTTCTCTAAATTTGTTGTATGTTTTGTTTTGTTGTTTTAACAATTTTTCAATGTATAAATATTTTTGGAAGTGGTGTGAAGAGGGAGAAAAATGGTAACTATTTTGACATATTTATTATTTTCACTAGCGCGACCTGACAATGAAAAACTTTTTTTTGTTTTAAATTTATCAGTTTTTAGATTCTTTCTTTATAAGAATTGTATTATATTTACAATAAAGCTAATTTAAAGTTTAAGTTGAAGGTAAAGTTAACAAGGCTTACAAACACCGTTTTAAATAATTCTTTTCCCAAAAATTTGAATTTTTTATTACATACAAGACGCTGTTATGTCTGGATTTAAAATGCGAATTTATGAAAAACGTTTCAAGCCGGAACCTAGAACCTATGGAAAGAAGCATTAGTGTAAGGATATTTAGTAGCCCAAATATCATTGGTATTGCGGCAATAGTTCCAAACTTATAATAAAATATTTTTTATTCTAACTTTGAAGGTCAATTTCTCTCTTACGAAGCGCGATAGAACTTTTTTATATGAAGTAATAACATTATTTTGGCTTACTCTATTACCCCTATCATTTATGAGCTTACCTTTTTGGACACCCTGTGTACACTTATAATTAAAAATCAAATCAGGATTCTTTGTGATCAATTTAAACTTTAATATATTTATTTTATTCTGCTATTTTTGTCAATGTTATAGTCAAAAATAGTAACTAGTTACTTGCACAAAAAATAGCAATATTGATAGTTGATTACAATCCCGCTTATTGATAAACATTATTTATATTTGCATAAGAACAAAATACCTCCAGTAATTTGATCTGTGATATTTTTAGAAAAATCTATGTGGAATTTAAAAGCAATACCCGGGAACCCATTTCAGTAAACATAGATGGATTTCAGAGGTTGGCAAATGCTTCAGGCAGAATTCCTAGTCAAGTTTATGAAATGATACGAAAACGACAGCTACGATATCCTTTTTACCTAAGAATATTACCGTAAGTAAATAAATTTTAGGAAAGTCCAGCAGAGCCTTTTAGAAAGCCTTATATTGTATATGCTATCTTTGCTTTCATGCAACATTAATGTATTTTAAACTCAATATCACATAAATAGAGAGCTGCTATACTCTATTCATGTGCTCAAGCTACTAAATTGGTATAAAAATATAAAAAAACGAACGAAACATTTTAACGCCCAATCCAAAAGTAAGGCTACGGCTACGATACCAAGCGTTAGCGGCTGGCGGAGAGCGGAAAGTGTGAGAGCGATGCCCTTAATTTTTATGGTAGCATAAAATAATTTGTATTTTTAAATCAGGCGGCTGAAACATACCTGAGCAAAAAAGCCCTGCCGCTGCCACTCGAAGCGAACAAATATTATCCGCGGATTTTTCTAATGTATATAAACTGGTTTCAAGACGCTGTTTACCACAAAATATTTTAGCCAGTACCGGCTACCAACACGGAGATTTAAAACTTTTCCGCTCGACGCTTACGCTTGTTATTGTAGCCGAGACCTAAGTGGTCGCCACGATAACAAGCTTAAGCGTCGAACAGAAAGTATCAAATCTCTTTTTGTTGCCGGTAGTGACTACAATATTTTGTGGTAAACAGCTTCTTTAAATCAGTTTATATACATTAGACACGCGGATAATATTTGTTTATTTAGAGCGGCCAGCGGCAGTGCTTTTTCACTCAGGAATATTGCAGCCGGCTGAAAAAAAACAAGTTCTTTTATTCTCGCATAAAGATTAAAGACAGCGCTTTCACATTTTTCGCTCTATGCTGGCCGCTTATGTATCGTGACCGAGGCCTAAGACGTTGATGACATATATTCATATAACGTTTTCTTTGGAGATTCACCTCTTAAAGTTTGTCGGTAGAGCTCCTGGACACCCTGTATAATATTAACTTTTATTTGTTAATTCAGCATGTTATTTAAAAAATCAAAATACAGTAGTTTTTTTTAAGTAAATAAGTTTAAATGAAGTTCCGACACACTTTAAACAATTTTTAAAAAGTAGATCTAGCATTTCTAAATTTTTTCAAGAAAGGAAAAATGGAAATCTTTTTAGAATTGATTATTTTCCTAATTATAACATAGACCAATCAAACACCATCATTTTTTTAATAAATTTTGTTTAAATAAGTGATAAAATCACATCTGTCATCCAAACTAGATGAAAAAGTTTTAAAAAATATAAAACTTTATTATCAGTAAAAATCCTTGTTGTTGGCTTTTATCTTAGTTTTTCAGGAAATAATCTAGTCATATACCACTCTAACTACAAATTCACTTCATTAAATTAAACTATCCAAATATTTTTTGCAAGATTGTGCTTGGCAAATAATTCTTGTGTTTTTATTAAATTTATGTTCATTCGATTATCTTAGAAACAAAATCTTGCACAAAATATGCTGCATATTCTAATCGACTTAATATAAAGGTCTTGTGACATAATATACATATGATTAAATCTCTGCATAACTAAACATTTATTTTAGTCATAAAAAGCATGGGAATTCGCCGAAAATCATGGGGTTAATTCAAAGTTCCCTGCTGTAACCAGTGAAACCTATGAAGATAGAAACTGCTTTTCTGCAATTAGTTACAACCCCATACCAACTATGGATACTCAGTACGTTCAACTTACCATCTCTAATGTAAGTCTCGAAAAAATATACTTTTTTTGTAATGCATTTAGGTAAGTATTTGGAATTGTCAGTTAGAATAATTTAGCAAGTATTTTTATATTTTTAACATTTATTTATAAGCAGAATATTACAGAAGTTAGAAAAAACCTACTTTAAATATACTGCTTGCTATCCTAAAATCAATGAGTAGAGGTATATCGTTAAATCGTTCGATTCAACCAATTGATCGAATCGAACTTAGAAACGTGTTCTGAATGGTCAATTTCGTACGAAACCTTGAAGTCGATCAGTTAGAACACGTTTCTAAGTTCGATACGATCGGGTGAATTTGATTTAGTTTAACGATATGCCTTTACTTAATATAGTTAGTTCTGTCTCTCCGGTGGCGTAGTGAACAGAGCTTTAATCTCGGAAGCCAGAAGTTCCGATCCCCGGCCGGAGGGACATTTTTAGGGAGTAGTTATTTAAAATGTCAACACTACCGCCTTGTCAAAAAACATTAAAAACTATTTGTCCCTTTACACCATTACAGTATTTTTTTCACAGAATAATAAGAGTTATTTTTTAGCCAATTGATGCGGGTCATTTCTGGGCACAAAATGCAGATGAAAAGAGCAATGAACTGTTACAACAAATCGAAGAAGCACTGAATAAGCAAGTTCTACCACAAGTTGATGAACCCTTAAAAATTGGAAAAATTTATGCCGCCAGATATGCAGAAGATGGGTTGTTATATAGATGCAAAATTACCGCTATTGGTGGCAGAATCAACCAGGTATATATCGTTATGTATAATACGTTTTATGTTTTATTTGTTTTCTGGGAGATTAAATTTAAACAAAATATTATTTGGCTTTTCTCCAGAATAAAATTTAAAAGTTTATTTAATATTTTAAGAAAATTAAAACTTTTTATACATTATGAAGAACAATTCTGCTCTTCAATAATATAATAAAAGTTATTATTGCTTTAAAAGAAATAAAATAATGAAATATTTAATATTAAGTTACTTACAATACAACAAAGGTTCATTGGCACTCGGTTGAAATCATTTTTATGCATCAAAATAAAATCTTAACAAGACGCCAGACGAGAACTGGGCCAATGTTTGCGTCTCAAAAATGTGGTAAATAGTTTACCAAAAATCTGGTAAACAGTTTACCTAAAAACTTATAAACTTGTTAGAAAACTGAAAGAAAATTAAAAATGAAATGTCTGATGGACATTTTAGAGTTTGACATTACTTTTGAAAAAATTAACTGGTAAAGATACACCTATTAGGTATCTTAACCAGATAAAAGAATAGTAAAAATGTTTAGCCATATAATAAAGTATTTTATGTTTTATTTGTTTTCTGGGAGATTAAATTTAAACAAAATATTATTTGGCTTTTCTCCAGAATAAAATTTAAAAGTTTATTTAATATTTTAAGAAAATTAAAACTTTTTATACATTATGAAGAACAATTCTGCTCTTCAATAATATAATAAAAGTTATTATTGCTTTAAAAGAAATAAAATAATGAAATATTTAATATTAAGTAACTTAATATTAAATATTTCATTATTTTATTTCTTTTAAAGCAATAATAACTTTTATTATATTATTGAAGAGCAGAATTGTTCTTCATAATGTATAAAAGTTTTAATTTTCTTAAAATATTAAATAAACTTTTAAATTTTATTCTGGAGAAAAGCCAAATAATATTTTGTTTAAATTTAATCTCCCAGAAAACAAATAAAACATAAAATACTTTATTATATGGCTAAACATTTTTACTATTCTTTTATCTGGTTAAGATACCTAATAGGTGTATCTTTACCAGTTAATTTTTTCAAAAGTAATGTCAAACTCTAAAATGTCCATCAGACATTTCATTTTTAATTTTCTTTCAGTTTTCTAACAAGTTTATAAGTTTTTAGGTAAACTGTTTACCAGATTTTTGGTAAACTATTTACCACATTTTTGAGACGCAAACATTGGCCCAGTTCTCGTCTGGCGTCTTGTTAAGATTTTATTTTGATGCATAAAAATGATTTCAACCGAGTGCCAATGAACCTTTGTTGTATTGTAAGTAACTTAATATTAAATATTTCATTATTTTATTTCTTTTAAAGCAATAATAACTTTTATTATATTATTGAAGAGCAGAATTGTTCTTCATAATGTATAAAAAGTTTTAATTTTCTTAAAATATTAAATAAACTTTTAAATTTTATTCTGAGAAAAGCCAAATAATATTTTGTTTAATACGTTTTAGTTACATGTTTTAAACCGGCCCCATAGTCTAAATCGTATTTTTAAACAAAGAGGATTAAAGTTTCTAATTATAAAAAAATGTATTTTTTTAAGCCACTAAATAGAGGATGCCTGACCATCAGCAACAACTGCACATGTTTTAAAGGAAAAATATTGAATTTTAAGATTGTAAAGAATATACATAGTGTTCTATTTGAAATATCAAAGTTGATCTAATAAAAAAATCCTAAAAGAAAATCTAAAGCTTTCGGTAACGGTTTTAGGACCCTAATACTACATAAAATACATTGCTATCACTTTTTGGCATGTATTCGACAGCAACATATTTTTAATGGACAATTTTAAATACCAGTGGAGTTCAGCTAAACCACAGCTTAAGCGGCTATTATTAAACTGGGCCTTAAAGTTATTCATGATTAAAATGGGTCAAAATATAGTCGGGCACACAATTAGAAGAAGATAAAGTTTTACAAAAATATAAAAAAATATATGTCCAAATAAGTGACTTTACAAGGATGGCTTTTTAATATTAAAAAATAATCCTATGTCTTAAAACTACAATTTGAACTCAATCTTGTGAAAGAGGTTGAAATAAGTTAAAAAATAAAATATAAATCAGTATGTTTATATTTATTGTCATTTTGTTACAAAAGTTTATGTTGCGCCACCAAATCTTATAACTCTTGAAGAATTAGTAATTCTCCAGTACTATCGTCTTTACTAACTTACTATTACTAACCAGAACTGAAATAAAAAAATCTAGTTTCTATTTGGGTATTAATTTGGACAAAAAACAATACTCCATTTCGCCCATTCTGTTGGCGATTTGAAAGATCAATGAGGCCTCTGGTGGTCAACGGCGCAACCTAAGAAAACAGGTGATCGGACATGTTTAACCGTTGAAATGGATATAAATATAATATTATTTATTTACTTCCTTATGTTTAACACGTATTTTTGAGCCTTATGCGTGAATAGCTGTGTGTTTTGCTATCATTTTTATCAAAAAGTATTTCTTTTCACCTATATTAAAACTATGGTGACCTAGAGGAAGGTGTGTAAACGACAACGGGACTATTTTGAAAAAACGGGTTTAAATTACAGCATTTCTATTAGAAAACAATAGAGGGCGCTCATATCAATCGGGATCAAATGAAACCAAGATGAAACAGTGTTGCCAGATATATCAATATGTAGTGGAATTCATCCCATTTCTTTTCACAGATAATATGACGACTTTTGAATTTATGACTTTTAAAGGGTAATTAAAAAGAGCCTAAATCTATTTAAACTATTAAAATGTTACCTGGTTATCACGTTTTTTTTGTTATCTTCTTTTTCTTTTACGTGGGTATTATTTGTATTTGTAAATTTGACATATTTATTAACTAAATAATACACCACAACACATAACATTACTTAAATGGTGTATATTTAAAACCTTATACGTGTAATTATTAAAAATTTCAAGAATTTCTAAGTTTAAAATGTATTTATTTGTATAAAACATAGTAAATAATCCATTTTACATTTTGAGTAGGAATTTACGAAATGTCATTTTGCAACACAGCTTTTATGGGCATCTTTATTAAATTTTAACTTTTCTAAATTTGACGTGTTATGCTAGGTTAACAACGATGTTCGAAAAATTGTCAAAAGACAATATTTTGATGATTATGTGCATTAAAATGGATCTTTTATTGTATTAAATGTGAAATAAAGTAAATACTGCCTTGCTTCAAACTGCTAAATAGGAAATATTTCTAAAAAAGGAGGTATCTATTTTTAAAATTCAACCGGTAAGTATTTAACTGGCAAATTATTTAAATATTTTTAAGTAGAACTTGATTTTCTTAAATTGAAACTTACTTGACTGATCTCAAAGATATTTTTTACTCCGTTTATTAGTCCAAATTACCGTAAAACTTACGTTTATATTCAATTGGAATTTTTACTCTCTAGTAGATAATTTAAAATTTGACGTTAAAGTAGGGTAACTTCATAGTTTAGAATTGTACTAGGTATATCCTTGACATATGCATTACATGTGCCTTCGAGGTTATGCATATTAGAGACAGTCTTGCCACTTGGCTATAAAGTAATAATTACTTTATTTATATTATACAGTGTGTTTTCGGAAGTTCTTACCAAATAGGAAAATTTTTATTTAACAACTCGAAAAAAAGTGCCTTCTTCATAAAAACCTGCTTAATAAGAAAATACATTTTCACAAAAATATTTGTAGGTTAGATGTACAGCGTGGCCTAAAAACTTGTTTCCAAATTGAAATTTAGAGTATTTGTTAACTAGGGTAGAAAACTTACTAAAAGGGTGATTTCCTATGTCAGTTTATGAAAAAAGTTTCTGTCCGAGTTGCTCCGTTTCTGAAATACAAGGCGTCAATTATTTTTTAAAAGTCGGTATTTTATAAATATCTTAAATACGAAACCACATACAAAAAAATGTACGACACTAAAAATTTGTATTTTTATTTGCTTTATAGAAAAAATATACAAAATACATAAAAAGCCAGTGGCGAACATTTTTCTCTCGATAATATTGGCTGTTGTGCCCACTGAGACGCTACTGGATCCAATAAAGTTAATCTAGGTAAAACTTTACAAGCGCTTGATTTCATTAAACAAATACACCAAAATGTTTCTCTGATTCTAATCTGATTTAAACCCAGTCGATTAAGGGGATAAGGATTAAGTATTTAATATATTTATAAAATATCGATTTTTTTTAAACTTTAACGCCCTGTATTTCAGGCAATTCCGGACATATGTTTATAGAAACTTTTCTTCATAAAATCACCCTTTAAAGTTTTGTGCCGTAGCTAGGATATACATTGTATATTAATTTGGGGGTACAGGGTTCTTTAAGCCACCCTGTACATCCAACATACAATTATTTTTGTGAAAATGTATTTTCTTATCAAGCAGGACTTTTTTTAAAGAGGTATTTTTTTTCGTAAAGTAAATAAATAAAAAGTTTCTCATTTGGTAAAAACTTTCGAAGTTACTCTGTATATGTAACTAATTTTCATTTACTTTTTAGATTACCCAAGTTTTTGCTGGCTAATTACACTACTACCGAATCCTAAAAACCTTTGTTGGAAACTTTTTATTGAAAAACTCTGTACTGTCAGGTTCATAAATAAAAAATAATATGATTTCCTGAAGTTCAAGAAAAGCGTATATCGGCTTACCTAATGTAGCACTGTACAATACTTTATTCATAACTTTATTCCTTATCTAACCACCTTGACAATTTTTTAGTACAGGTGAGCGGATCCTAGCTACGTCCTTGCTTAAAAGTACATTTTATTATTTACTACATTTAAGCATTGGGCGAGACTTAATTTTTTTGTGTAATCGCTACCTGCTAGTGTTCACCGCACTAAAACTCAGTGGAAGGAATCAAGCTTGCACGACGTGTATACTTAGCTTATAAGTTCTACACAAACGTTAAATATTCTTGTTTATTGTTGTATACAAAGCCTTGTGACAATAGCAATTATTTTTTTATATATAAAGTGAACTGTTTAATAGAAGTCAGGGTTTTTTTAAAAGAATCATTTGTTTTTTTTATGTTTAACAAATAAGTATTCGCAACATTGCAAAACTCTATTTTGTATATTTTAAAGCAACAAGTCTAACCTTTAGTTTTAAACTCTACTTGTATCTTAAGAGACAAGCAAAATTTTTAAATCGACACATACAAAAACTAAACAAAAGTTTAACTTCCAAAAATGTAAACGACAATTTAAAAAATTAAAGATAAAGTAAAAAATTCTATTTTTCTTTTTTTTTGATTATTAATGACACAGTTCAAAATTCCTATTCCTATTTTTATTATCTAAAATAATTAAGGAATTGATCCTCCTTCAGGGAAATGAGAGCTGAAGCTAAATTAAAATAATAATTTTTTTTTTCAACCGAAAAACGCATATAATAAAATTAAATTAATGGTGATCTTGGGAATTTGGGCACCCATTACGTAATTCTTTCAAAATATCATATTTTTGCTAAATACAAACTCATTAAAATTGGGTAGTGTTCTCTATAGTGTCGTATTTAAAAATTATTGAAATTTTCTATTGTATTACTTACTTTTGTACTATTTTCTGTACATATGCAACATAAGCAGCAACCCCAGAAAGATCACGATTGATCACAGTACCCTCTAGTGACATATTTAGACAAAAATCAAGCCCGTTTTGAAAGCATGTCGATTACCCTCCTTCTTCAAGGTCTCCTTAATTAAAACGTTTATTATGACGTCAGAAGAGCCATTAACATGTAAAAGAAAAAGACGTGTGTATAATCAAAATAATATGGTTGGAGTTCAAGATTTCTTCTCCTTCCACTGTGCACCTACTATCGCGAGTGCAATTAAGGTATAAAACTACAAAGCTTAGCGTCAAAAACAGTTCTTCACTCATTCCGAAAAAGTTTTACATGGCGCTTTCTTCACTAATCACCACTAACAAAATAGTCTGTTAAACCATCAAGGGCACTACTTAAACTTACAAATCTTTTAGTTTTAACACACCTAATACGTATAAATCTATACAAATTCACAGCTATATTGAACCTTAAACATTATTTTAAACCGTTAGTAACCTGTAGTTACTAATTTTGGTATCTGGAAGATATCGGGCATAAAGAATTTAACAGCTATATCAGCACTGTTACCAGATTTCCCAGTGTTGTGCAGTACTACACGCACCGTTTTTTTTATGAAATTTACCATTAATTTTCATCGCAATAAATTGCGGAGGCCAAATTTAATATGTCTACAAATTTTTAAACCTTTATGGTATTTGAAGGTTTCTGAGCAATTGAACAGTGATATCATAGTTGTTGCCAAATTTCCTAGATTTGAGCTGCACGTAATATTTTTAGCATTTTAAATAAAATTTCCCATTTTTGGCAATTAAACGAGTGTACCAACTGTAGTAAGATTCCAAATTCAAAAACTACCAGTTGCCGAGATATGGTAACAACGCATGTTCATTAAAATTTGGCAACACTGCTAATATAACTTATTAATTAGACATGCCTAAAAACCTCCAAATACCAAATTTTGTAAGCTTTGTCGATTTCAAAAAATTTCGGTGCCAACATACTTTTTGCTGAAAGTGTAGTGGATCATATCTAAGCAACTAGTAAAAACCAAACTTTTAAAATTTTAAAACTTTCTAATGTTGCTTTGTTCAATTTACTGCAAAAAATAAATAGGGCGTTTCATTTAAAAAAAAAATGGGAAATATACTTGTACCAGAAAACTGAAAAATCTGGCTTAATATTTTCCCATTTTACATATTATTTAACATTTATTGAAATGTTTTATAATGATTTTTTACATTTTTTAGATCCTGTTTATTGACTATGGCAATATTCAAGAAGTGGGACCTGAAGACCTTTTTACTTACCACAAAGACCTCAATGTTTTACAGCGCCTTTGGCATATGAATGTGTTATGTATGGTATAAAACCAGCATACAGACGCAATCCACTTGGTATGTGGAACGAGGAGATTAATGAGATATTTAAGAACTGGACCATGGGTATTCTTTTATATGGAGAGGTAAAATTTCTAGTTTTGGCCTACATCTTATAGAATATATAAGTTTTGCATGACAGTATCTTTTTAATTACAAACTATTGTTATTGAATTAAGGTAAATATATTTTCATTCAAAATTTTTGAATTGTCTGAGATTTAAACAATATGAGAGTATAATTACAATAACGCACAGTCGTTTACATTACTTTGTAAATATTTTAGTTTTTTATTCCTGGAATGTAAATAGTGGTTGGTAATAGTTACATTTCAGTATCTTCATCACTATATTTCTTAAAAATTGAGGGGAACTTTTGAAAAGAGGCCGTTTCATAATCTAAAACTTAACGTGATTCAATCTAGTGTGGTGTAGTGGGAGCGAGTAATTTTTTGCCTATAAAAACTCGTTATATGTACAAAAATACTATCAGATAAATTTAAGTTAATTTAATGTACTAAAGACCTAGCACAACTTCGTGATAATTTTAAAGGTGGCAACCATAGATCAAATAAATATGAGTTGTGTGATGTCCCAAAAAAATAATCTATAATTGGCACCTTGTTGTGTTGTCATTAGAAGGGAATTTTAGTGTAAAATTAAAAAAATATATATAAAATAGGCTTTTTGAATTAAAAATTTGTGGAAAGTTCCAAATTTCCTTTCGCTAATTACATTAAAAATTTAAAATTTTAAACGTATGTATGCGATTTGTCAAAGACAATAAATATACAAGTCGTGCCTGTTTAAAAAGTTCATGGAGAAATTTTGCCAATGCGTGAAAGGGAGACAATCAAAAGCAACAACAAAGCGTAATCGATGCGACATCGCATCGAGTAGGAAAGAAGTATATATTACTGGCTGTGAAAGTAAAATGGGTCATTTTCTGGTTTCCACAGCCAACTAAGCAAAAATAATGGCCGGACTTTGTTTTCTTTTCTAACTATTTTTAGGTATATTCGGTAGTCAACGACGTAGTGGAACTTGAACTGTATAGAAGTCCGCAAAAAGAAATGTCCGTTAATCAATTTATGCTTAGGAATGGCTACGCAGATTTATGCAACCCTAGTTTTTTGTCAAAAGTAAGTTTATAATAAAATTGTTTTTATTTTTTTTTAATTTTTACATACTGCTTGCGGGACGCATGAACAAGAAGTTTAAGTTTAAGGTTATGATTAATTAGTTTCTGAATTCAGTTTTAGATTCTTTATTTTTGTCAACTTTTTAATGCAAAAATAATTTAATAGTTTTTGACAAAGACAGGTTTTTAATAATAAAAGGGTTTAAAAGTATGTGGCAAGTAATTTGAGACATTTTGCGGAAACGACACATTAAAAGATTGGGAATTGTTAATCAATTTAAGATGTATGGAAAATTTGAATTAATAATGGAAAAGAACCTAGTTGATGATAGTGGTTCTTCTTATTCCGTCTACTTAAGAAAAGAAATGAAACACATGATATTTTGCAAAACTTTTATTAAGAAAATAAACATTTTTAGTTAGTTTTAATATCAAACTTTTTTTTAGTGCCTTTGTTTAGCTAATAATTAAAATAATTTTTTCGATTAAATCTTATCTATTAAAAAAAACTGCAAATTTTTGTTAGTTACTTTTTTAAATATCAGTGGTGACCTAGTCACTTTTACACATACGTCACAAATTTGAGTGAATTGCTGTTATTGCTTCTATCACATATTTTAAATGTGTACTCAAAATATGTTTTTTTTTAATGTTATCGGAAACTGCATTTTTTAGCCTATTGGTTTAATTCTGTGAAAATGTCTTCATTTTAGAAAAACGTATAATATACAGGCAGTATCTATTTAATTGAATATTAGATTTTTTAATTAAACAGTTGTTTTTTACTTGTTTTGTGTACTTTGGTGAAAGATCTAAAAAGTATTCCAGAAATCCGATAATAAAGCGTTTTTCTTTAGCTTTAACACACTTTCTATTTTTATTGGTCCAAGAAAAATGTGTTTTGAGTTAGTTGGCTTTTTGTTATTTTACTTGGTAATTAAGATACCTAAAAACCTTTTCATTTTTATTGTAGGCTTAATCAAGTTAAATAATCAAAAATTAATAATGCTCTACATGTTTGGGTTATAAAATTATAAAAAAGGGTTTATTAAACATTTTAGCAAAATCATGAGCAACGAATGGCTGTACAAGCTTCTGCTAATCCTCAGTCTGAAGCTGTACGAATGAGAGTGGATCGAATCGTAAGTTACACTGATTTTGCCGATCCTAGTGAACATTCTAATGAGTTTATTGAAAATCCCTTAAGAGGTCCATTTAGTCCCCTTGAGACTCGTGTAAGTTGCTGTACTAATACAGGCGCACCAAAATCAGTCGACGTTGAGGGAACATCAGTTAATGCTGTTTTATTGGATAGCGAGCCGCAAAGTCGACATTCAAGGTAAAATTAAGAAGAAACAAGTTTTACATTATTTCTTGTAATTGTATTTTAAAATAGGTCAGTTGTTATTGGTTTTTATTAGGGCACCTGCTAAATGACCGCCGGTGGTTTGCTTAAGTTTCAAGAAGATCGCTGTCCGGCGGTTTTATCTATTTAAGTATATGAAGACCGCCGAAAATGTGTTGTGTGTTGGTTTTTATCTATTTTATTGGTAGATGCTGCCGTCCGGCGGTTTTGCTTATAAAAACTATTAAATTCCGCCGAATAATAATTAACGTTTACCTAACCTCAATAATTATTTGTTTTATTGAGGTTAGGTTAAGAAGATTTTGTCGAAGCTATTCATAAGTTTTTAAATGTATCTACATCTTTTGGAAAAGAAAAGCCAAGGAATATCCATAGGTATTTAGTTCTGAATTCTTTGGAAATACCTATCTTAGCGGCAAGAAAAAAAACTAATCGTGTTATAGAACTAAATTTAAAGTATTGCTAATTAAAGTATGCATGTATTGAGGTTGGAACAACCTTTAAAATTTTCGGGAAAAGAATAAATTACAAGGTTAATAATGATTTATAAACACTGCTTGTTTCTTTAATCATATTATTGACATTTAAGAGAAATAATTCAAGTGGGCCAATAGCTACAGGGTCATAAGTGTAGACACGTATACCACATGTTTTGAGTTCGAATTCCGTGTATGTAATCAACTTTTTTTTTCTTGATAATATTTTATTAATATTATTTTTTTATTTTTGTAATTAAATTTGCAGACAAATAATTTCTCACTTTTTAAGAATTTTCAGGTTATATTTAATTGCTGAATATCAGCAGACATGTTAAAATGTAAAAAAAAACATGCTGACGTCCTGATAAGTTATTCCTTCGTCTTTTCTGCCCGACAATATTTTTGTAAAGTGGTTTTCTGTGCCTGTCCCCATCTCGCTATACTACTGCAATTTGTTTTTCCAAAGGATGCTATTAAAGTAAACTACAATATTAAACAATAAAACCACAAGAAAACTAAACACTTACGGCACAGCAAAATAAATAATTATTAAAGTTAGGTTAACTTTTACTGTTATTCGGCGCTTTTAATAGCTTTTATAAGCAAAACCGGCGGACGGCGGTATCTACTGATAAAATAAGTAAAAACCCGACGGTAATAAATTAATTTACATTTAGGTGGTTTTTATATACTTAAATAGATAATACCGCCGAACGGCGGTTTTTCTTATAATTGGGCAAACCGCCGGCGGTCTTTTAGCCAGTGCCTTTTATTTATAATAAAAAAATACTGCTTAGTCTTCAAATTAATTTTAATACTGTTGCAGGCTTTTGGTTGCCGCTTATGTAGGTCAAACAGCCGATGGCAATAGGTTAAAATTAAGACAGACTACCTTAATGCCCAATGTACCTGGTTTGCCCATGTTACTAGCCGCCATATTTTGCCCCACCATGGAACCTAAATTAACAGGTACTGATATTATAGGTTAAGCCTTCTTAATTACCTAATTACCGTTCTTAAGAACATGAACTTTATAAAAGGCCACACCATCATACAGATTATGGAATTTAATTTTACATACA
This sequence comes from Listronotus bonariensis, assembly GCA_014170235.1. Classification (NCBI taxonomy): domain Eukaryota; kingdom Metazoa; phylum Arthropoda; class Insecta; order Coleoptera; family Curculionidae; genus Listronotus; species Listronotus bonariensis. The sequence continues at coordinate 29,618 of JACEGR010003209.1, read as the reverse complement.
TACAGGGTGTCCTGAAAGAAGAGGTCATAAATAATAGGGGTGATAAGGTGAGCCAAAATAATATTAGTACTTTCAAAAAAAAGTTCTATCGCGCTTCGGTGGAGAGATATTGACCTTTAAATTTAGTATAAAAAAATATTTCAAGTATAACTTTTGACCTTTTGCCACAGTATCAATGATATTTGGGCTCCTAAAGAACCTCATAGTAATGCTTCTCTCCATAGGTAATAGGATTTTTTTATTTAATGTATACATTTTTAACACTGGTGACAAATTCGATATTTTACTTTGACCATTTAATTCCTTTATTATTTTTTTTACACAACAGGTATACCTTATTTAAATCGATATCTGGGACCATTTTTCATAAAATCACATTTTTAATTCAGGCATACTAGCTTTTTTATTGTACTCATTTTTTTTTTTTTTGAGAAAATGATTAGAACATATTAAAAATTATTAAAAATGCTGGTATGTCTGGATTTAAAATGCGATTTTTTTATCTTTTGACATGCCACGAAGGCCTAAGTCTAAATACTATATTCTGTTCACTATAAATTGAGAAAAACATAAGAACATCATTACGATCCCGTTTTACAATGGAAAATCTGATATTTTAAGTAAGGTTATGAACAATGTCATGAATGACTTTAACAGACGTCGAAAAGTAAAAAGTGTCAGAATTTGCTGTCATGTTTGTTTTTAAATTATTTATATAAAAGCTGTAGAATATGTAGTAAAAAATTAAAATTATATAGTTAAAATGTGTTTCTGAAACGTTTTTTTTTTTTAAAGAGTGAGAATTTAGAACAAGTTTAATTTTTAAATTGCCAGTGATATGTTTGCTAGGACTCCAGAAGAAATATCCACTAAATTAGCAAAAGCAGATCTCGTTTGAGATATGTGTTTAATATAAGAAATATTTAAGTGCAGTTTAGCTATTAAAATAGTATAATGTGTTAAAATGTATTTTGATTTTAGAATTATATAAAAAAGTGAATACAATTTAATGTTAAAAATATGTCCCAATAAATAGTAAGTTATTTAAAAAGTTGGTAGGTATTACCGTACCCCAAAAATTAAATATATTATATTTATTTAGCCAAATTTCATTGCATTTTTATAATATTTAGGTGATTAAATTTGCCTTTAGTTTATTTTTACTTTTTTGCCCATTACCTAACTAAATACAATCAGTATCCATATAACTGTAAATGCTTAATAAGGTTTTAAAACATTTTTATTAAATAATTCGTTGGTCCATTATTTAGGTCCATTTACTACGGATTTTTTAGGAAAAATTTTAAAAAATTAATATTTTACATTAGTCAGAAACGCCGGAATAGGCTTTAGAGTAGTGTTTACACTAAACTATGTTAGTTGTAGTAAATTATTTTGCTTTTTTATATCCATAAGTTCAAATTAAAAGAGATTAGAAAGGCACACCTAAGTCAACCATGGAATTAAAAATATATAATTTCATTTCAGTGCTTAATTTATTTTTCAGAATTTTTTGTTTTAAACACTAACACCTCAAGGTTAGGCAATGAACGTCTGCATTAAAACCTTTTCTGATATATTGCCACGTCAGTAAAGCTTTGTCGTTTCTTTAGACCGTCTCCTTGCCACGCATTGGCAAAAATTGCCCATAGAAGTTTTGAAGTGGCACAAAGTGTATATGCCTCTTATGAACCAACAATTTTACATAAATTTTATAGTAAATTTACAAGAAAACACATCTTAATTTATTATTAATATTTTAATGTCATATTATACAACAATTAATTTAAATGTTGGTGGCTAATTTTTTGAAAAAACTGGTGTACAGTTTTTCTTATTCTGGCCTCCATTTCTTCGTCAATGTTGTCCCGTACTTTTTGTAAGCACGGCTTTCTTTTAAAAGATAAACTGCTGTCTGTTTTATAGGATGTCAGGGCCCTATAACACAAACACTACAATTGTTACAAGTTTACAAGATACAATTAATTTACCGTACCTACAAGTCGTGATGAATTCATTAACACAATAAAAACAACTACAATTGTAATTTTTTTACAATTGTAGGACTACGCGTACATATGTATAACAGACTTGTTAAAATGAGTTTAGGCTGTTTAGGATCGAAAGTATGGGTTGTTTGTTAGATTGTTCGTTCGTATAGGCGTTACGGTGAGGAGGCTGATTTCGGTTAGTAAAAATGTCGTCTAAACAAATTGTTTTCGAAAGAAAAATGCATTTTTTGACAAAAATTAAACAAAACAAGGAAATTCTATTTGGTGCTTTCTCGGATAGACTTAAAAAGCAAGACAAAGTCGAGAAATGGAAGGAAATGGCCCAAGTAGCCCAAAGTATATGCTTAGTTTCAGTAGAGAAGGATTGGACCTACGTAAGAGATACTGTCTGGCAGAATTTAAAGAAATCTGCAATGGTGAGTCTTTCGTTATTAAGCAATCAACATAATTTATTTACAAGTAATTTTGACATTAGGTCCTAAACCAATTATAGATTAGAAAGTGTCTCTTGTACCTCATCTTCCCACCCTCATTATGGCATCAGAAATATGTTTGTAAATGAAATATTTAGTTTATTTCTATTCAAAATTATGATGGTTGTGAATAAAATGTACAGGGTGATTCAAATTGGGCACTTTTTGGGGTTTGAAGTACTTTCCGGAGAGATGGAGAAAAACTGACCCCTACTTACGAGGCTTAAATTTCAAAAATAGATGAATAGCGAAAACCAGATTTGGTTATCTTAAACCGTTTTGGAGTTACAGGGTGATGTTTTCAAAAGTCTGCATTTTGGGACCCCCTCGTAACTTCTTTATTTGTAAAAATTTTGATATAGTCGTAATGACCTTTTCGATAGATATGTTTACGAGGATTCTTTTAACGTTTTCACTTTTTCTCTGTGATTTTTAGTTTAGGAGATATAACACAAAACATTTATTTTCTTATGGGATACACCAGTTTTTACCCAAAAATTATAGCATTTTGGCCGAACATATAAAATTGCCTCCAATTTTCGAAAACTACCTTATTTGCCCTTTAAAATGATGTGCCACAATCCATCCAGCCATTAATAGTTTCTGTAATATTTGCTATATAATAGCTTACTTGATATTTTGCTCATGGAAGTATCGACTGTGGCACATCATTTTAAAGAGAAATTTATATAGATTTTGAAAATTGGTGACAAATTTAAGTATTCGGCCAAAATAATATAATTTTTGGGAAAAAACTGGGGTGTCCCATAAGAAAACAAATATTTTGTGTTATATCTCAAAAACTAAAAGTCACAGAAAAAAAGTAAAAAGACTAAAAGAATCCTCGTAAACATATCTATCGAAAAGGTCATTACGACTATATCAAAATTTTTACAAATAAAGTTACGAGGGGGTACCAAAATGCAGACTTTTGAAAAACATCACCCTGTAACTCCGAAACGGTTTAAGATAACCAAATCTGGTTTTCGCTATTCATTTATTCTCGAAATTTGAGCCTCGTAAGTGGGGGTCAGTTTTTTTCTATCTTTCCGGGAAATACCTCAAACCCCCAAAAAGTGCCCAATTTGAATCACCCTGTATATACACATAATATACTATTTCGTATTTTAGCTTAAAATAGACAACGCGAAAAAAACAGGAACTGGTGGGAAAGGCATCTTAACGGAGATAGATAAGATGATTTTGGATATTGTTGGACAGAAATCTCCAATTATTTGTGGACTTGGAGTCTCTGAGTCGTTCGATGTAGCCCAGACTCCGTCAACAGAAACGCCTGTACCAAATGAGACTATCCACCCAAGCGGACATGAATGTGGACCATCTACTTCAAGGAAAGCCAGTAAGTCATTCGTCATTTATCAACTCGTAGACTAGTATATGGGTTTTATGTGTCTTTTGAAATAAAAAGTACAGAAAAATGCAAAATTTTATAACAAATCCATTTCCAATCCATCCATTTATCCATTTCTAATTTCCACTTTTCAATTGTAGGAAAGAGAAAAGTTGTCGAAAGCACGGGTGAATGTGACGATAAAAATGAAAAGCTGAAACTACAAATTGAACATATAAAATTACAAAACTATAAAACCAAGCTGGAAATATTAAAATTAGAAAAGGACTTCGGGTTGCCGTTTTCTGAATTTACCTCGGAGTTCCAAAATAACTTCCAATCAGAAAACGGCAAGACCTATTTACCATTATAATAATTTATCTAGTATAGTTTAGTTACAGTTTAAATCCTTTGTTAAGAAAAATTGTTATTAAATTAAATAAATATTTTCGTGTTTATTTTGTGGATATGTATATTTTTGAAGTTTAATATAGAAAAGAACACGTTTTTAATAGATTTTAGAGCACTCTATATACATATTTTACTACTAGAGTATGTTGTTTCTGTTGAAATAATTAATGAGTTCGCCTAATCTAGCTTCTGCTCCAACAGGGGATTGTCATCGAGATGTTCATAATTTTCTTCATTGTCTGATACTTCTTCACCATCGTCTACCATGAAATCTTCCGCGTCCACATCACCTTTTGAAATGTTGCATAAAGTGGCACAGCATTTGAAAATATTTGCAGCAAAAACAGGGTTCACGCGTAGGTGGTTCAAACAAGGAAAGTTTTCTTTTAAAATTCCAAACGCATTTTCTATTACTCTTCTTGTTCGTTTATAAGCTCTGTTGAAATCCTGTTCAGCTTGATTTAGTGGATTTTCATATGTTGGTGGAATTAGCCAGGGCCGTATTAAGGGTGTGAGGCCCTAGGCTAAAATTCCCAGAGCGCCTATTTTCCTACTTCAAAAATTTTTAAAGAGCAAAAAAAAAAAAGGTCCTTACCTCCATTACCATTAAAACCTCCTTCTCTCCTGTATATTTATATCCCCACAGAAAAGTTACTTCTAATCCCCACCGACGAAACTTTTTTTAAAACTTTCCTGTCTAGCGCTATTTTCCATTCTTCGAAATAAACTACTGTTACGAAGTACTCTTGCGTCATGAACGCTACCGGGCCAGTTAGCACTAACATAATAAAATTTTAGGTCAGGACCACAAACAGCCATGCAATTAATTGAATGTTTACCATGGCGATCTACAAAGGCTGGCTCGTCAATAGTCGGGGCATCTATATTTATCAGCGTTCCATCAACAGCACCACATACTTCGGGAAAACCGGCGATGCCATGAAATCTTTGAATAATATCCATTGTATTATGTGGCCATGACACGATTTCGTCAAATTTTATATCATTTACAGCATTAACAGGGTCATGTACGCATCGGCACACAGTCATTTTGAAACTCCATGCATATCGCAAACGCCATGATACTGACCTCCATTTCCTAGCCAATGTAGAGCAATTAATATCTTCTGCTGTGGAATCATAATCCATACCACCGAACTGTGTTATTATTTAGCGCGGCTCCAATATCCCGAACAAGACTTTGACATTGCTGTCTGCTAAGACGGAACCTTTCCTTGAACTCGCCATCGGTAAGAAAATTAAAGTCTGTTCTTATGTTGAATCGGTATTCCCTGGGGGGACACCTTCATTGTCACTTGACCACATACCGAGAACGAAAACTAATGTTCACAGTGAGAAAGTTGATATTAAAATACTGCGTTTACCGAATTTACCCAGTGATATAAATGGGTAGAACATTATTTACAATTGTGGAAAATACTTTAACACAAATATACAAGTGCTGCAGTTGTGTTACAGAATACATCTACATATGTCAAAAATCTTCCGTAATTACTAGAGCCGCACAGGTAATTACAAGATTGTTCTGTTACGGAAAAATTACAAGTTTAGAAAATATTTTTACAATTGTATAACTTATAGTGGTTGTGTTACAGGGCCCAGGACTCTGTGAAACGTAACTTTAGAAACACCTAAAAAGTACACAAAAAACTTATATTACTAAAAATAATGATCCATCTTGACGTGACCTTTTCGGATTCTAAAAAATAAGATGTTGGTCCCTGGCTTACATTTTTAGGTTTACAATCAAATTTATTAGTACTAATAGCTTTTAATTGGTACATACAGGGAGTTTCTAAACAAATGCGAACTATTTTAGGAGGTGATTTTTGTTCAAAATAAAGGAGAGTTTGCTTTATAAACATGGGCACAAAAGTCAACCAAAAGGGAGATAAGGTGGTACAAAAATATTGATATTATAAAAATACACTTTCTGATTATTTTAGCAAATTTATAGAATTAATGAAAGTGGAGGAAATAGACTATCTCTATCGTTCTTCTTAACGAAGTTTAAACAGATACTTACGCAATCATCGAAAGGTTTGATTTCCTTTGCAAATATATGCGGGCTTAACACCAATATAAACTCTGTTCACCATCACCTCGAGTCATCTAAGCCCCACATATTGTTTCTAACGGAGACACAAATAAGTTCTAAAACCTTCAACCAGCCACCTTCTCTTCCTAGGCTACGAACTTATTTCGTCTTTTCGCCCACATGGGGGCGTGTGTGCTTACGTTCGCAACGATCTGGCTTGTGCTCGAGTTTCTAATCTTGAATCGGGTAGGCCCGATGTCCTTTGGCTCAAACTTTCCTCTAGGTCTTGTACTAAATTTATCTGTTGTTTGTACCGATCTCCGTCTGACAATTCCTATGTCGAATTCTTTGACTTTCTTTCAACAAAGATCGACAGTATCAATTCCCAGTTTCCAATGGCCGAAGTAATCGTGCTTGGCGATTTTAATGTCCATAATAAGGATTGGCTAGACTCTTCAAAAACTGACCCTCAAGGCAGAGCAGCCGAAATCTTCGCAGTCAGTAATTCTCTTACCAACCTTATTATGACTCCTACCTACTTTCCTAGAGTGCCAAATTATAGCTCAAACCCCTTAGATCTTTTTCTTACTTCAACTTTATGAAGCATGTTACTGCCCCTTTAGGTCGCTCAGATCATGGCTTGGTTACTGTATCTTACTCTGTACATCCTGAGGTAAATGAATCCATGCCACCACGCACCGTATGGCACTACAACTCAGCCGACTGGGATGGCCTTAGGGACTTTTTCGCCACGTACCCTTGGGACACTATCTGCTTTTCTTCCCAGGATCCTTCCGAAATCTGTAACCAACTGACCGAGTCAATTCTATTGGGCATTGAAACCTATGTACCTCACACCAAGAAAACCATCAAACCCTCTAATCACAAACCTTGGTTCACTAAAACATGTGACAAAGCTAGAATTTTAAAAGTTCAGGCTCACAAGAAGTTTCTACAGGATCCTAGTCCAGAAAACCGACTGGCCAGCATTGAAGCAAGAAACCACTACCACCAAACAATCTCAGAAGCCAAAGACTCCTTTGATAAGCGTATAAAAAAGAAAGTACTTTCTTGCTCAAATGGCAGCAAATCCTTCTGGTCCTGTGCCAAAAACATCAGTAGAAATTTCTGTACCAGTTCTTTTCCACCATTAACTTTGGAAGATGAAATTATTTCTACATCTAAAGGAAAGGCCGAACTATTTGCTAAACAATTTGCTGCCAATTCAACCCTTCATCCACCTGTCAATCATCCAATTCCAACTGTTCCCCCAGTTCCTCACAAAATGCCCAATATTATTTTAGGTAAACACATTAAGCGTATCCTTTCTCTCAACACCAAGAAATCGTCTGGGCTAGATGGAATACCAGCAGTCGTTTTAAAAAAATGTGCTCCTGAACTTGCACCTATTTTAACCAGGCTCTTTCGAATTTCTTATGACACGGGTATATTTCCAGACAGCTGGAGAGCTGCACGTGTCCAGCCTATTCCCAAGAAAGGATCTAAATCTCTTCCATCCATCTATAGACCCATTTCACTCCTCTCAATGCTTTGTAAAGTAATGGAGAAATCCATTAACTCGCAAATTCTTAGGTACTTAGAAAAACATAAAATTTTACATGACAGGCAATACGGATTTCGTCACAAGAGATCTACAGCAGATCTTCTTTCCTTCGTTTCACACAACTGGAACAAGTCTCTTGAGTTTCTAGGTGAGTCCCAGATCGTTGCTCTTGATATATCTAAAGCTTTCGACCAAGTCTGGCATGACGCACTTCTTAATAAACTTCCCTCTTACCGTCTTCCAACTAAACTTTGCTCTTGGCTCTCCAGTTATCTTTCTAATCGACGTATATCAGTCATTGTTGATGGCCACTCTTCAAGCTTTCACGAAATTAATGCTGGAGTGCCACAGGGTTCAGTACTAGCACCAACTTTGTTTCTTCTTCACATCAAAGACCTTCTTTCTTCCACAACCAATCCCATTCATAGTTATGCTGACGATAGTACCCTTCACTCCACTTTTTAGGTTCTCAAACCAATCTCTCAACTCGACTTGGAAAGCAAACGCTGGGCGAGGCAGATATCTCTTTCACAGGATCTCAATTTGATATTGGATTGGGGTGCCAAAAATCTCGTTCAATTTAATGCATCCAAAACACAATCATGTTCCTTGTCGCGAAAAAATCATCAAATACTCATCCCTTGCTTATGAGCCAGGTTTTGCAGAGCGGGGACACATTTAACCTTGTGGGCGTCACATTTGAGAATAACCTTAACTGGCATAAACACATTGTATCTATAGCCACCGCGGCTTTCAGAAAGCTTGGATTTCTTTTCCGAGCCAAAAAGTATTTTCTCCTTCCAATTTATACTCTCTGTATGTGTCCCAAATTTGACCCTCTCTGGAATATTGTTCTCATGTCTGGGGAATGGCATCCCCTACAACCCTCAGCATTCTTGATGCCATTCAAAGAAGGGCTGTTCGTCTTATTAATGATCCTTTACTTACTCAAAGACTTCCTTCTCTTGCCCATCGTCGAGCTGTGGGAGATCTATCGCTCTTCTATAGATACTTTTACGGCTTCTGCTCCGACGAATTATCCAGTATAGTCCCTCCTCTTGCAGTTCCCAACAGAGAAACTCGTGGTGCCGCGCGTATGCATCCCTATACAGTTTAATTGGACAGGCCCCGAACTTCCCATTTCGTTCGTTCTTTTATCCCTAGAGTTTCTAGACTGTGGAACCTGCTGCCAGCGGAGGTCTTTCCTTCCCCCAAATCTTTAAGTTTTTAAGTCCCGTGTTAACAGACTTCCTCTTACCCTGCTTAAGACACCCACGGTACGTTAGTATTTAGGCTTTCAGCCTTCGTGGATTGTCCAAAGATAAAAAAAAAAATCTCGAAAAATATAAATTTGAATAGCCTGATACATTTAGAAACTTTTTAACTTCTGTATTTTTTCCGTTATACTTACCGAATAAAATTTAAAAAGAAAATGTTAATCATAACGTGGCAGGACGGGAAAATGTTATTAAAAATTATTTTTGCTTCTGAGATTAAAAATAGGAGGACACTTTTTTCATTTTTTTTTGCTGTTTCATTCATGTCGTTGACTTTTGTCCCATGAATATAAAAATTTTCACATTTGTTTAGAAATACCCTGTATAAAGTTACAGAACTTTTAAGTAATTTTAAGTGTTGCTTACCAAATTTAACTTTTAATACTATATCTATTTCCGTTAATTTTTCTTTATGTGTAATAGTGTAATATATTTCTTAATTGCATAATTATTTTATTTTGGTTGCCTATTTAAGTAGTAAATAAAGAAAATCTATGATATGGCATTGTTAAAATATTTTTTAGTTACTTGCTTTACGGCCGTATTCACCAAGCTGTGACAAATATTTGTCAGAGCTTGGTAAATACGGCCGTTAGTAACTTGTTTAAGCTATTTCAAACGTTTAAAGCCGGGATTAACAATAATAGGAAAATAGTTTACATAGAAACATAAAAGTATACAAAAAGTAGTGTTAAAATAATTTATTTAATGCAAATTTTAAGCTTTAATATACATACTCGTCATGTCAGCTCAATTCGTTTAATTGGCTTTTAGTGTATTAAATACAAAGGTAGTGATTAGACAAGGAATGCCTGCATGTAAAAATTCCGGATAGGCTGACGCATCGGTCTTGCTTTGTTGTTGCTTTAAACCATATTATTATCTTTTTCACACAGTTCTTCATGAATGCGTTAAAGCTGCACGAAGTGTATAGATATCACTTTTATTTTATTTATTTTCTAAAAAGAAACAAAAAAACAGTTATTTTCTTAGGTTTTAAAACTAAAAGAACACCAAAATAAACCTTTTGTACCGTTATGTGATTCATAACGAGGTACTTTAAAAAAATAAATAAATAACTTTATTAACTAATATTTATTATCATACGAAAGAACTATATCTTACATTTATTTTTATAAGATTATTGCTTTCAAATGTTGGCTTTAACTGCGCCTAACATGGTCTGTTCTTAAGCTCAAATTTCCGAGCGCCAAATCGATTCGTTAGAATCATCACGTACACTCGCAGCTACTGCCGCTATATTTTTTGCACTACGTGATGGATGTGGCTCATTTGGTCAAGAATTATCCAATAATAAAAATTGGAGTCCAAATTTTTGTGATGCCCATAGTCTGGACCATAAGTGGCCCGAAGCGCACGTAACTCATTTCTCGGAGAACGATGATTTTCATAATACAGTTGAACAAGTTTTAGACGTTGTACCGGGGGCTTGGTCTTCTGTCAAACAGTACTGAACACAAATACCATAACATTTTGAAATTTGGACCCTCCCATCTATCCAAAAATACGTAATAGAAAAAGTACCTCTAAATGAATCACCCCTTACAATATATTTGTTTAAGAAATAGCTTTGTTTAATGGTAAATATAGGACTACTTTTTTACATGTTCACATATTAATTATAAATGTAAGTAATATAAATATTTACCACCATATTCTGCTGCAATTTCTGCATATTTGTCCTGGTAAAATGTGGTTGTTTTCATAAAAACTTTAAAAATATTTATGAGCATTTTCTTCACCCCTGGACACATTTTTTTATTGGCCGTTTTTTTGTTGGTGACAAATTCCTTTCTTTAGACGTTGATGGCTTACACTCCATTATAACAGATGCAAAAATAAAATATACCCACAAATAAATACAGAATAATACAAATAAAACACAAAAAGGTAAAATTATCACATAAAAAGGCAAAAGTTAACTGACAAGTAAAATTTTTTTGACGTTAACTCTACCACCTTGATTATTTAAATATATTAGACGTTGCCAATATGTCAAAAATTAAGGGATTATTATTGGCATACCGTATATTTTATTAATATAAAATATAAAAACATTATTATTTCCATATAAATTTACAAAAGACAAGTTTTTTTAGACAATTTAATAAACATAAGTAGTATTTTCATATCAGTATAAAAAAACTGGCAACACACTAGAATTGGTAATAGTAATTTAAGATAATCGTTTGGTGAATGTTTATGCTCCAGAACTTATTTAATTACTCTAGGTGTATTTTAACTGTAATTAAACCTCTTAAATTATTTATTTTAACTTTTGCGTAAAATATTTTAATAAAATAAGTTAAAAATGATGAATAAAGTCCATAAAATGGTTAAAATAATATGGTCTACTTAAACTAAAGTACTCAGATTTCACCAAATGAATTAGGAATTTTTTAACGTTCCGGAACGCGCCATTAATTTTAACCTTTTGAAAACCTTCTCTGTCAGTTTTGACAAACTTTTCGCCAGTGTAATAAGGTCTTTAAATTGACCAATAGGGTGTATTTTTGTTCTATTGTTTTTGCTTTCGTCACTCTCAATTTATAGTGAACAGAATATAGAGTACCGTGAGTGTCAGGTTATTAGATGTTTAACCCATCATTTCCCCTGTTCCGTCAACGTTGTCCAAGCACTGAAACTTGCAATTTTGCATTTCACAGCACCTTTTAGACAACGCGGTAGTGCCACCATGGTCGTTATTTTTAAATAACTACTGCCTGAATATGGGAGACAATTTTATTGAGAATGGTCCAAGATATTGATTCAAATGAGGTGCCTTTTAATGTACAAAAATGATGAAGGAATTAAGCGGTCAAAGCAAAATGTCGAATTTGCACTTTGTATAATTCCGACTTATTGAACAGCCATTTACCTAGGAAAGAAGCATTAATAAAGGGTTATTTGGGAGCCCAAATATCATTGATACTGTGGCAACAGTTCAAAAGTTATGATTGAAATAGGTTTTTTTATACTAACTTTAAAGGTCAATATCTCTCTAATGGAGCGCGATAGAACTTTTTATGCTTTTGGACAAACCACGAAGGCTAAAAGCCTAAATACTAACATACCGGTGAGTGTCTTAAGCTGAGGTAAGAGGAGTTTGTTGACACGGGACTTAAATACTCGAAGATTTGGGGGAAGGGAAAGACCTCCACCGGGCAGCAGGATTTCCACAATCTAGAAACTCTAGGGATAAAAGAACGAGAACAAAGTGAGAAGTTCCGGGAGCCTGTCCAGTTGGACCGTATAGGGATGCACTACGCGCGGAACCACGAGGAGTTTCTCTGTTGGGAACCGTGAGTGGAGGAACTATACTGGTCAATTCTTCAGAGCAGAAGCCATGGAAGTACCTATAAAAAGCGATAAATCGCCCACAGCCCCGACGATGGGCAAGAGAGGAAGCCTTTCTGTAAGTGAAGGATCATTAATGAGACGAATAGCTCTTCTTTGAATAGAATCAAGAATGCTCAGGAGTTGTTGGGGACGCCATGCCCCAGATATGAGAACAATATTCCAAGGGAGGTCGGATTTGGGAAACATATAAAGTGTATAAATTAGAAGCGGAAAAATACTTTTTAGCTCGAAAAGAAATCCAAGCTTTTTTGAAGCTGCCGTGGCTATAGATACAATGTGTTTATGCCAGTTAAGGTTACTTTCAAATGTGACGCCCACGAGATTGAAGGTGTCTTTGCTCTGTAGAACTTGGCCGCTCATAAGTAGAGGATGAGTATTTGATGACTCTTTTCGCGACAAGGAACATGACTGTGTTTTGGATGCATTAAAATGGACGAGATTTTTGGCGCCCCAATCCAATATTAAATTAAGATCCTGAGAAAGAGATATCTGCATCGCTCTGCGTTTTATTTTCCAAGTCAGGTTTGAGTGATGGGTTTAGGAACCTGAAAACTGGAGTGAAGGGTACTATCGTCGGCGAAACTATGAATGGAATTAGTTGTGGACGAGAGAAGGTCGTTGATGTGAAGAAGAAACAATGTTGGTGCCAGAACTGAGCCCTGAGGACTCCAGCATTTATTTGGTGAAAGCTTGAAGAATGGCCGTCCACAATAGCTGATATACGTCGATCAGATAGATAACTAGAGAGCCAAGTACAGAGTTTAGTTGAAAGACCATAGGAGGAAGTTTATTAAGAAGTGCGGCATGCCAGACCTGGTCAAAAGCTTTGGATATATCAAGAGCAACGATCTGGGACTCACCTAGAAACTCAAGAGACTTATTCCAACAGTGTGATACGAAGGAAAGAAGATCTGCTGTAGATCTTTTGTGGCGAAATCCATACTGCCTGTCGTGCAAAATTTTTGTGTTTTTCCAAGTACTTAAGAATTTGTGAATTAATTAATTTTTCCATTACTTTACAAAGAACTGAGAGAATTGAAATTGGTCTATGAAGTTAGATGGAAGCTTGATTTAGATCCTTTCTTGGGAATAGGTTGAACACGTGCAGCCTTCCAAGCTCTCAGGAAAGATACCTGTGTCGTAAGAAATTCGAAAGAGCCGAGTTAAGATTGGTGCAAGTTCTGGAGCACATTTTTTAAAACGATTGCTGGTATGCCGTCCAGCCCAGACGATTTCTTGGTGTTAAGGGAGGAAAGGATACGCTTAATGTGTTTTACTTTAAAAATAATATCGGGCATTTTACTTGAGGAACTGGGGTAACCGTTGGAATTGGATGATTTACGGGAGGGTCAAGGGTTGAATTGGCAGCAAATTGTTTGGCAAATAGTTCTGCCTTCCCTTTAGCAGTAGAAATAATTTCATCTTCCAAAGTTAGTGGTGGAAAGAACTGGTACAAAAATTCCTACTTATGTTTTTCGCAAAGGACCAGAAGGATTTGCTGCCATTTGAGCAAGAAAGAACTTTGTTTTTGATACGATTGTCGAAGGAGTCTTTGGCTTCAGAAATTGTTTGATTGTAGTAGTTTCTTGCTTCAATGCTGGCCTGTCGGTTTTCTGGACTAGGATCTGTAGAAACTTCTTGTGAGCCTGAACTTTTAAAATTCTGGCTTTTCACAAGATTTGGAAAACCAGGGTTTGTTATTGGATTGTTTGGGGTTTTTGATGGTGTGTGGAATATAGGTTTCAATGCCCAATTGAATTGATTCAGTAAGTTGATTGCAAATTTGGGAAGGATCACGAGAAGAAAAGCAGATGGAATTCAGGGGTAAGTGGCGAAGAAGTCCCTTAGGCCATCCCAGTCGGCTGAGTTGTAGTGCCATACGGTGCGTGGTGGCATGTATTCATTTTACCTCGGGATGTGCAGGGTAAGATATAGTAACTAAGCCATGATCTGAGCGACCTAGGGGTGCTGTGACAGATGTTTCATAGAGTTCCGGGGTTTGTAGTAAGAAGAGATCTAGGGATTTGAACTATGATTTGGAGTACTAACATTATTTTGGCTCACTCTATCACCCTTATCATTTATGACGTTACCTTTCCGGACACCCTGTATATCGATATAAGGTATCTTCAATTGTGCAGTGGGACTGCCTTTTAAAGATTTTTTATGTTGTTTTTATGCCATTTTAGCTGATAATTCAATGGTAGCTGCCATTCTCTGTGGACTTGGTTATAATGAGATAAATAATAAGGCTTTATATCCTGCTCATGATATGGTTATACATTTAGATACGGAATTAAAAATTGAGGAATTAGAAATGGTAAGATGAATTATTTAACTGCCTGAAGATAGCTATTCATTCTACTTTTAAAATATATTTATATAAAACTTAGTTTGTAAAAAATTTCAACCTATCTCCTACGCCCTGTATTCCAGGTGCCCACGGCATCACTTTCCGGCTGCCATTTTTGTATTTCTTTACCGATACTGACGAAACTTGGTACGGTTGTTAGACTAACGAAAAGTTATTTTAAGATGTATATGATAGGCTTTTACGACTTTCGGTTTCACCGGAAATGACTGGAACTTTTGATTTTCAAATGGGACACCCTGTATATTTTTTGTTTTTCGGACTATCCAGGGCATTTTTAGTCGGAATACAATATTTTTAAACAAATTTTGGTTATATTTTATTTTTAGATTAAATTTTCATTTTTCATCTAAAGTGCCATAATCATTTTAAAATCACTCCTCATACATACTACATTTAGAAATATTAAGAAAGTAATATGGTCCTATTTTGGCTTTTAAACTAGGGTAAAAAGCTAAAAAAATAAAGTTTAGAGCCCTCTAATAAAAAAGTTTAAAAAGATAAAATCGATTTCGTATTTTTTTCGAAGTAAGTAAAGTATGAGGAGTGATTTTAAAATGATTACGACATGTTGAATGAAAAATAAAAATTTAATCTTAAAATAAAATTTGAATAAAATTTGTTTTAAAAATATTGTATTCCGACTAAAAATAATCATAAGAATCCGAAAAATAAAAATATACAGGGTGTCCCAATTAAAAATCAAAAGTTTCAGTCTTTTCCGGTAAAACCGGAAGTTGTAAAGCCTATCATATACATCTTAAAATAACTTCTCGTCAGTATAACAACCGTATCAAATTTCGTTTGTATCGATAAAAAAATAAAATAATGGCAGCCGGAAAATGATCTCGTGGGCACCCGGTTATCAATTCTATGTAAAGAATATCTACGTTTGCGAATGTCCTGTATGTTAGTAAGTAAAACATTGAAGAAAGAGGTGTATTTTATTATTTTATTTTTTAAATAATTTTAGATAAACAAACTACGTTATCTGATGAATAATGGAATTAAACTTATGTTTGAAATGGGACAAAATAGGTCAACGCAAAAAGAACTTTTGCAAACCCAAATTAAAATAAAAGATCATTTATTTGCGTAAGTAAAATCATGTAATAATTGTAGTAAAGAATTTTTTTCACTAAATAATATTAATTTAAACAGTACTGTTCAAAATCAAAGTTATGTAAGCATTTCATCGGGTGTTAAAAACTGATTAACTATTTGATTTACAAATTTCAAATAATTAATTATAAGATGCTTTAGAGTGTAAAGATTAATAATCTTGTTAACAATGGTCGTAATAATAATATTAAAAGGCAAATCCCTACATAATACCAACGTTGACCAAAATAAATTAAAAGTACTAGGAAATATTTTAGGTTGTATATTAACAAAATATTTTTAAAAAACGACTGACTAAAATCCGTTATTAGCTTTTGACAAGTTGTTGTTAACTAATAATCAAAGAGATACCTGAAAGTGCAATATGTTTAATATTGTCTTGAAGCTCGGAACTAAGAGGGTTATGACAATTTTATTAATTTGTTTTTTTATTTAGTTCTTTAATTGGCAACTTTTATATAAACATTTTTTGGCAATATTACTCATTTTATGAGTTCTATAAGCCTAACAAAATTAATGACTAGAGTCCGACCAAAACTGGTTTTCCGGCCGAAACCGAAATTTTTTTAATGGGGGGAGAGTTCAAAAAATTTTGAAGAGCAAAAAATGCCTCGCTTTTGAAAACCATATTCTGAAATTTGGGGCGTATATATATTTTTTTTGATGGGGGACGTCAAAAAATTTTGAAAAAGTAAGACAACGCCTTTTAAAACCATTCTATTTTAATCATTTTTATATTATTTAAAATTAGGATAGCGTTGCCGCGAGGAACGAAGTTAGGCGAGCACGACAACTCGACAACATTTCAGTTTCGGCCAATTTTGACATAAAACCATAAGGCTCAAACACATGTTTCGGGTATCGGCGGGTTTCGTGACTGTAACCCTTACGATTTTTGGCACAATGTTTAAAAATTGCAGTAAAATATTGTGGTAAACTTGTTCAACAAAAAAATGACGCGTTTGCCCAGTCCGACACCCGAAACATTTGACATTGATAGGCTGTGTTAAAGCGCTGCTTCCATATACAGCGGTATCAATATTCGTGGTAGACTCGTCAAAAGGACTCCCTTAAATGGGTTTTAAAAGTGTTCTTATCATAAAGTCTATTTGATTGTTAGCCCAGGATTAGTGAATTTTAGCTTTAAACCGACATGTTCGTTTTCGAAACTTACTATTGTGCTTGGTATTGTAAGAGTCACATTTTTGATACAAAATAAATAATATCAGTTACAAATAAGGTTAGATAATTTGGCTTAAGAATAAGAAGTGGGCAATTTGGCGGCTTAAATAAAGCCAAACTTAGTAGTATGCAAGCTAGGTTCTTAAAATGGTGCAAGATTTTTTTATTTTGAGCCAAGCTTACTGTTTAAGCCTAACTTTTTACACAACGGTGCACGCGGCCTAAATCACACCTTGATATTGATATTTTGTAGGTTAATTAATATGGAACGTAATCCCACAGACCGATCTAATCTTGCACCTCAGAATACATTATGGGGTAGACAAGGTGGTCTAGGTTTGCTTAAACCAAATCTAGATAATGAAGAACATGACATTTGGTCGCTTTTGTGGTTTGTTAAGATGACCCCATTAAATAGATATCAAAGAGAAATTAAGAAAAATTTGGCGGATATGAATGATATGACTTTTAGGTAAGTAATAAATGTGCACCTGGTTAAATGAATTAACAAAACATTAAATAACACAATCATACAGTAAGGACCTAAAGTCCGTTATCGATTCTAAAATCTGAACCGTTCAATATATATTTATGTAATTTGGAAAGGTAGTCTATGAGCAAGGTCTTTATTTTATATCAATGACTCATGTGAGAGCTGGGCGCCATATTGTAAAAACAATTAAAAGAAAAAGAGGGGGTCTTGTGTACATCATTTTAAAGCCCCTGACAAGGACTCTATAACCGTAGAGTATGAAGCCAATTCCTTTATCTACTACAAAATGGTGGTACTTTAATATTTAACTGAATTCCTAATTTTAATGGTTACACAAGGTGGTTCCTAATTGCGGTATGAAAATTTAAGGGCGTATCCCTGGGCCAATTTTGTAAAAAAAACGTATAAACATAGGTCCATAAATGTTTTATTTATAAGATACAGGTTGTTAAACTTTAAAAGAAAATTTTATTAAATTTTAGGTTGGTATATTTGTTAAAATAGGAAGTTAATTAAGCTCTAAATTAATTTTAATTAGTGAGACCAGTGGCGGCGTCGGATGCATCTCAGCTAATAATATTGACAAAAAATGTACGCCACTGACTGTTTTGCAACTTAATATATTTTTATTTTTTCAGATGAAACACCTAAAAATACAACTTTTTGTGTTTTAATATTTTTACGTAGCTTGCCACGAAACATTGGAACATTTTTTCTTTTAAAAATTAGGTGTTATAACTTCCTATTAGCAATTATGTAACAACAACAAAAAACGCCTAATTAAATAACGTTTATATCTAGTCTAAAAAATTTATTTAAAATAAAGTTTTAAATTTTTTTAGGTTTTTTAAAAATTTAAGACCCTGTATTTTGAGAACGAAACATTTGAAGACCCATGTTTATTCAGGGTGTTCGAAAAGTCAACGATAATACTAAAGGGGCTAATATTACAGCTCATAAGCATCCAAAAAACATAAAATGTCCTTAGTAAAAAATCGTTGGTTACCGAGATATTGGCACTTGAAATTCGTTAAAATCGTCTTCCCTGGTCAAATTTGTGAATGTAACACCTAAAAAAATTAGTATTTTAAAATATTAATTTCAGTTTTTTAGCACTGAACACGTATTTTATTAATTTAAAACCAACATTAAACTAAAAGTTCTCTCCAAAAATCTTCAGTGTATCCACGGAGGCATTTAACTATACCTGTAACTTTCTTATGTTTGACATTTTGAAAAAGTTATTCTTCATAAAAACTTAAGTTTTGTCTGAAATAGCAGAAGCATTTATAAGAATCTCCATATGGTATACAGGGTGTTTTAAAAGTGTGAAAATAATATAAAAGTGCCAATATCTCGAAAACTATCGATTTATTACTGAAGTCATTTTATGTTTTTCTGGATGCTTATGAGTTGTTTTACAAGCACTTTTAATATTATCGTTGACTTTCCGAAAACCCTGTATAAACTTCTTTTTCTAAAAATGGCTTATCAATACGTCCTTACATTTTCTTACCGCAATTAAGAAACACCCTGTATTTCCAAAACTAATAAATTTGGTATTTTCTTAAGTTTTTTAAAATATCTTTTTAATGGCGATATAAGTAATATACAGGAAGGTTAATTTTTCCTGAAATATGATATTAATGAATTAATTAAAGTCTTAATATGTATAAATAGCTGTAAGTAGGACTACAGCCTGTAAATACATAAATATTTTATATTTTAGTGTTATTCCATTTGAAAAAATTAACTGTCTGCTTTGTAATGTTGAGTTGTTCTTTATACATGAGCTTCGGCTCCATTTAATATCCTCTTCGCACAAAAGGGAAGCTGAACGTTTTGACAACTCTTTGGATGACGAAGAAGATGAAGATTACGACGAGTAAAAAAAAGTAAAAAAACTTAATATGTAGATATGTATGATAAAATATCCAAAGTAATGTTTATTTTTGCCATTTCAAACTATTATTTTTTGTTGTAAACTGTATTTTATACTTTTAATACAGTGTTTCTGTTAGTTAAGTTTGTTGACGACAAGCACCTTAAGTTTATTTCAGTTTGAATAAATTTTTTAAATAAAATCGACATTAAACTTGTTTAAATTAAAATTTAAATCTTTTAAACAATATATTTTTTAAAATACTTGTCTATTAATAAAAATATTCCTATTTTGCTTCTACTAGACTGACTTAAATAAAAATAATAATGTGGATTACATGTTCAATGAATGAAAATAGTAAATAAATGTAAGCATTTCCATCTACCCATTTATTCTTCATTGCTTGAACGAAAACAAAAACTTTTTAAAATTAACAAGTATATCTCTGATTTTTTTGAAATTTACATTGTTAAAATGTTTAATATTAAAATTAAAAAAATATATTTATAACATCATAAACATTTAGCAACTTGTTAGTAGTATAAAGGACACTATGCTTCTGTGGGATTGCTAAAAAATAGGTTTTACAGAGTAATTAAAAATGTTATTTGATAATTTGATATATTTTTTAAGTTACTGCTTAACTAATGGTTAATTGTTATAAATGTTAATTTCTTTCAAAATTAATAAGAAGAATTAGTATACAGGGTGTTTCACAAGTTATCAGACAAACTTCAAGGGCTAATTCGACAATAAAAAATAAGAAAAAAACTTCATATATTCTAAAAGTCTTAGTTTTTAAAGTACAGGGTGTTAAAAAATTGTTTTTGTTTATAACAACTTTTATATTTATTCAGATATTTATAAAAAAATGGTTCGCCACTGCATTTTTCTTAAATAAAAATATTTTTTAAATGCCCATTTAGTTTGGAACAAATTTGATTTCTTGACTTTTTTATTTGATGCACGGTTTCGCGTAAATAAATAAAAACCATTTTTCGGCATGGTCATTTCGTACCGATAATATCAAATTATACAGTAAAAAACACTTTTGTTATTTATTCTTTAATTAGATAGGGATTTGACCATGCCGAGAAATGGTTTTTATTTATTTGCGCGAAAACCGTGCATCAAATAAATAACAGTCAAGATATATACAAGTTGCTCCAAACTAAATGGGCATTCAAAAATATTTTTATTCATTGCAGTGGCGTACCATTATTTTATTAAAAATATTTACTTTAAACCTTTCTTCGACGACACTGTTAATTTTTTTTTTGTTGTGTGCCAAGAAATGTCCTCTGATGCAGGGGACGCGTCCCCCAAATTATTTTCTTTTTTAAATATCTGAATTGATATTAAAGTCATTATAGAAAAACATTTTTTTAATTTTTAACACGCTGTAGAGACGTTTGGAGGATATGTTCATATGAAGTTTTTTTCATATTTTTTATTGTAGAATTAACGCTTAAAGTTTATCGGACAAGTTGTGGAACGCCCTGTATTACTTTTTTATATTCAACATGCAAATTATAAAGATTATTTTTTAAAGGACCTTTCTTGTTTTTGATCTTGTTGATTACTTAAGTATCTTTTTACCAGTATCTGAATATTAGCATCAGACTTACTTTAAAAATATCTTAGTTTTTAAAGATATCTTTGCGATTTATGTTTAATTTGTGTTAAATATTAAATTTTTTACGATTAGAGAGTAATATTTTTGTTATAAGCACGTATGCGACGTTTTCAAATAAAAGTTTTCTTGTATAAGATTAGTTTTATTTTGTCTACAACCATAGAACCAGTAACATAGTCAGTGGCGTACCTAGAGGTATCGGAGCCCGCGGCGGACAGCATAGTCGGGCCCCCTTTTAGTATATCTGTTAATCAACTTTTTTTCTGGAAATTGCCAAAAAATACAAAACGCCTTTACCATAAAAACGTTTCTAAACCATAATATAACTTCTTTTGTATAAAAAAAAACCGTTTGGGACCCCCCTCGGTACGCTAGTGAACATAGTTAGCATAGACACCGGCCATTAACTATAGCTAGTACCTTTATGCTAAGGAATTTTCTGCAGTTCAACAAAAAATTACTCAAAATAAGTTACTTATGTACATTAAACGTTGTGTCTCAGAGTATGTGAGCTATCTCTCGGATTTATATAGAAGACCTAAAATTAAAATAACAAGTTCCTAGAAAAAAAATCTTAAGACTCTCTTTACACAGATATGTGCCCTTAAGGGACGCCGCTGAAAATCGGTTATTCTTGAATAACTTTTATAATACGTAATAAAGCAAAAAAAATAGTATTTTTGGATAGCTTGAACCCTAAGCTAAAAAAGGTACTTCTATTTGATGACGATAAATTAAAGCGTTTTCGACAAAAATACGTTTTTGTTTAGAGGGGACATTGACAAACATTAGGTTATTCTGTTCTAACTGGCACTAAAAAACTTACTAGTAAGGATTTTTTTATTGTTGTAAATTTAAAAAATAAGGTAACATAATTGTGGAGGATTCCATTATATTCATTAATTAAGAGCTTAAAAAAGTATAAGGGAAAGCCCATGTCTAACTGATATACAAAATTATTCAATAAAAACAAATTTAAGGAAAAAGTTGTTTTTGCCGAAAACGCTTAAATTTATCGATAACGAGCAGAAAAAGTTTCTTAACTAATATAAAAGTTATCATAAACGATGATTTAATTAAAATTTTAACACCGTGTAGTTCGAAAAGTGCGACGCCGACGTTTCGGACCTACAGTGTGTCAGCCTAAGTTCTCTACATATGAAAAACTATTTATTAATAATTTTACGAAAAAAGGTATTCTTTATAAAAAGTTCTGCATGATCTAAAACCTAAAAAGCAATCATTGGATATTCATTGTTTTAAGTAGTATACGAGGTATCTCAAAAAACATGAATTTTGTTCAAGAGGAAAGTACCCTTATTTAAAAAAAAATCGAAAATTAATATTTAAAAAAATGGTTAGAAATAAAAATAACTCTTTAATATGCAATCTCATTCATTTTCAAAATAAAAGTTTTTTATTTTTTTTATGATAAAACGATGAAAATTTAAATTTGTACATTTGTAAATACTTCTTTCGAAATATAATATTTAAAGAACAATGAAAAGTCACAGAAACGCTCGTTAAAGCATAGATAATTAAAGAAAAACTTTTTTGTTTTTTTGAATGAGCTTGCATATTTAAAAGTTATTTTTAATTCTAAAAATTTTACCTTAATAATTTTTGATATTTTCTAAAATAATTATACTTTCCTCTTGAACAAAACTCACAATTTTTGAGATACCTCGTATACTACTGGAAAAAATGAATATCTAATGATTGCATTTAAGGTTTCAGATCATGCAGAACTTTTTATAAAGAATAACTTTTTTTGTAAAATTAATAATAAAAAGTATTCCATATGTAGAGAACTTAGGCGGACACACTGTATATATCCAAACTAATTGTTGATAATATTTTTTTATTTATGTTTGAAGTGATTGCCTATTTACACCTGGTATAATGGTTTGATTAAAACAATTTTTTTCTTCTATGATTTATTGCAGCTTAAATATTATTTATATTCGGAAAAGTTGATTAAAATATAATAAAACCGACTATAACAAAGCATAATAGAAAAATGTGGATAACTAATCCGTTAATACGGCAGATTACCTAGGATTTGCAAACACTGAAAGAAATAGTTATTGTTAAAAAATAGGTTGACCAGTTTAGAGTGTTATACAAATATATAAAAGTTTTCCTATACCGGAGTGCTTTGCCAAAGGCCATAGGAAATTCAATGTAAATTTTGATACTTTTAAATATTCATTTTACAACAAAATAGTAATATTCACTATTTAGACTACTTATAAAATCGTTAAAAATTGACAAGACATTGTATTTATTACTGATAGATTCATTATGGCATGTATCAGGTATGCAAAGAGTTAACAAATAGTTTTTTTTTGAAAAACTTTTATTTGGCTCATTAGAAAAAAACAAAATTTAGTGTGTGAGCTTATCACTGTCTTCAAAATATTCTAATACAATATTGTTGTAAAATCAATAGGAAAGCCAATATTTGAAGGTATCAAAATTTACATGGGATTTTCTATGGCCAGTCTGGCGATGTACCACTCGGTATATTAAAAAATAATAAATTAGAATAACATAGAATGTGTGATTTAGTATTTAAAATGGATAAGTGTTGAAGATTCCCAATAATTAAAGAATAAAAGCCGTTATTAAATGTGTATTCTAAAAAACTTTTTAAACATTGTTTAATACAATTAAAAGAACCTAGTCCAACTGCATCTCTTCATCATCATCATCTTTCTTATTATCTGACTTGGTACCTTTGTTGTCCTTGTCTTTGTCTGAACTTGCAGTTTCTGATTTTTCTAAAGCTTTAACAAAATCCTGCATATTTCCTGATGCTGCTGCAGCTACCGCTTCTGGATTGACAGCTAATTGAGATACAACCGGACCAAGCTGTCCAGATTCTAATGCACTTGAAAATTGGGATACTGCCTGTAAAAAATAATACAAAAAATGTTTAAAATAAATACTATTTATGAATATTATTGTAAAGTAATCATTAGCAAATCAAAATATACATGGCGAGTTATTTTTGATGTTTATTAGAGAATTCTTAGAAACTGCTGCAGCTTCAAAGATGGTTAAATGGAGAAATTTTGTAGCTTTTAGAGCTTAGTCTAAATCACTTTTGTTTTGTCCAAAAAATTATGGCTTCCTAGATATTTTGTAAAAAACTTTTTCCAAAAATTGTTTTTTTCTGTAACTCAGTTAATAGAATTCGGAATGGTTTCTTACATTTAAAATATTATTAATCTGTCGTTAAACGTTTTAAAAACTTTTAAAAATAAAAACTTAAATATTTTTTTTATTTCTAGAAGTTAGTGTCTCCAATTTATAAAAAGAAAAGTCATTGTCAATAAAACTAGTTAGCAGTTATTAAAAAAAACGTCCGTGGTGCCACTAATGCGTCGTTTAAAAGACTAAAAGGTGCTGTGAAATGCAAAAACTGCATGTTTAAATACTTGGATAACGTTGACGTAACAGGGTAAAAGATGAGTTAAACATCCAATAACCCGGCACTCACGGTACTCTGGTATTTGGGCATAAGCCTTCGTGAGATGTCATAAAGATTAAAAAAATTGTTTAAGGATAGATGGCATATATAGCAAAATTTAAATTAATTGTGCCCAAAACTACGTTATTTTTTTATTTAAAGTATATCTTGCTATACATTGTTAAAAGCTTATTAAAAGGCCATTTAGAAAATGTCATAGCCAACTATAGTTTCCATTTTCCAGACGTCTGCATTATTACTTAGGGCCAATTGTTAACCATTTTTCTTTTTAAATTTTTTCCACTGTACATGACTCATATTTGGCAATATGGTTTAAAGAATAAATGTAATATTATTATTATTTAAAACAAATGCAAGTCTTTGTCGTACCTCAAAAAAAGGACTACTATATTATTATTGGATTGCACCTTTTATTAAGAAGAGAATTATCTACAAGTGTTCTATTTACACTTTTTTTTATTTCGAATAAATATTTGAACAACAAATTTTTGGGATTTTTTTTTAAATATCTAGTAAGCAATGATTTTTTGGACAAAACAAAAAGTGATTTAAACTAAGCTCTTAAAAATCTCTGTAGCTGCAGTGGTTTTTGAGATTTCTATACTAAACATCGAAAAAACCACCCTGTATAACAATGGTCCACAAAGCTGCTTATTGAAATTTTTACTTTTAACAATGTGAAGCCAAAAATTATTATACATATATAATAAAACCTGACCTTCGTGAGATAAAATCAACAATAATTGGTACATTTAATGATAAATTTCTCCAAGAAATGGTGGATAAAGTGGCTAGAATGGTGGAAAGACAGTTTGAGCAGACATTAAACTTGCATAAGTCTGAAATTGAAGCCATTAATGACAAAGCAAGAAGGTTGGAAGAAGAAAATACTAATCTTAGGAAACTATTGGACGATCAAGAACAGTCAACGCGCAGCTTAAATGTGCGCATATTCGGCCTACCTGCTGAAAATGGCGAGGATTTACGTGCGAAAGTCATGAATTTATTTGCAAATAGACTGAAAATAAACATCGCGAATAGCGATATTCAAAAATGCCATCGTGTTGTTGCAAAAATGGCAGGTGATAAGCCACCAGCAGTACTGGTTCGGTTCTATAGTGATGTGGCCCGTGTGTCGGTTTTAAAATGTCGTAAACAACTAAAAAATAGTGGAATTTTCATTAAGGAGGATTTGACTAAAATGAGGCTAAGCCTTTTTGATCAAGCGGTACGAAAATATTCTAATAAAAATGCGTGGGTGCTTCATGGTAATGTTTATGTAAAGATTGATAGTGTTGTGCACCGTATTACTAGTGAATCGGATTTGGTTAATTAAAATATCCTAAAACAGGTACTGCTTTGTATTTTTTGTCCTTGATGAGTAACTAAACTTTAAACTAACAAAATTAACTCTAGTTGATATGGCAATTACATTGTTTTTAATTTATAATTGTCTTGGTAAAATTATTTTTTTTTTGTTTTTTTGTTTGCTTATTCGCTTTTGTTTTCCTATAATCAATGGTTTTTTGTTTTTTTTTTAATAACTTGTAGCAAATATTGTAATATGCATAACCTTAGATATATTCTTTTAGGCTTTGGCTTGATTTTTTTTTCTCAATTTGTATAACTGGGCATTTATAATAATGGTAAAATTTGGGCGATGTGATTACATAGTATTTATATTGTTTACATTAAATACGAGTTTTCTATTTTTGTTTACTTATTTGTTGAAAAATCTAAATTATCGCGAGTAGACTTGGATACTGTTATCAGTCATTTCATCTTATATACCTTTTTATTTTACGTTTTGTTTTTTTTTTTTGATTTCTGATTGGTATTTTGGGTTGGAGATATGAAGGTGGGTCATTTGAATGTGCGGTCTTTATTTACAGGATTTAATGAATTTAAAAATTTAATTGAAGATAACAAGTTTGATATTTTTCTGTTATCCGAGACGTGGCTCTCTGATGGTGATAGTTCTGAACCTTTTCAGATTCCAAATTATTTATTTTTAGAAAGGATCGTGTAGGGAGAGGGGTGGGGTGGGAGTTTATATAAAGACAACTTATAATGTTAAATTTATTACATTTGATTTTAATATAAATGCACAGTTGGAATTTTTAACTTTTAAAATAAGAATTGGAAATAAGACATATGCCTTTATGGTTTTCTACAGACCTCCTTCCTTGAACTTTAACACTGTTGTTCAGGATTTTGATAATATTTTTTCTTGTGTTTTTCCTACAGTTGATGAAATTTTTTGTTTGGGTGATTTTAATATCGACCTTTTTAACTTTCAAAACCCATTAACGGCACTTTTTGAAAATTATAATCTTGAACAGATTATTGAGGAGCCTACTCGCATTTCCAACACTACAAGTACCTTACTTGATGCGATTTTTGTAACTAACCGTTCTTTGGTCACGAAGTGCGGTGTGGTTTCGGTGGATAACGTTTCAGACCATAAAATGATTTATTGTGACTTAAATTTGAAAAAAGTGCCGGTTGTGCCAAAAATTATAAAATATCGATGTTTTAAAAATTTTAACATAAATAATTTTTTAAGGGACATGTATAGTTTACCCTGGGATAATATACTATATGAAAATAATGTTGATAATAAAATAATAATCTTGAATAATCTAATTCTAACTCTATTTGATATCCATGCACCATTAAAAGAGTCGCGAGTCACTAAACCCAGTGCATCTTGGCTTACTGCCAATATTAGAATTTTATGAAACAAAGGGATAGTGCTCTGCAAAGATTCAAGAGAACCAAATCACAGGAAGACTGGATTAATTATAAAAATTTGAGAAATCTTACACTAGCTGCAATTAGAAGGGAGAAAAAGAGTCAGTTGGATACATTGTGTACTGAAAGGAATACAAAAAAGTTATGGTCCACTCTGAAAAAATTTAATGTTTGTACCGATAAGATTAATACAATACCTAAAGCTTTGTCTGATCCTGATGATATAAATAATTTTTTTCGGCAATTTTTCAGAATGTTGCAGGTAACAATGGTATTAATGATTGTGTTAACTTTTATAATAACAATAATTATAATAAAGATTTAAAATTCTCATTTCAGTTGGCAGATGTGTCCGATATTGCCAATTTATTAAAAAGTATTCATTCTGATGCCACCGGTGTGGACGAGATATCTCCATTAATGCTTAAATATTGTAGTCCTTTTATTGATAAATATATAACCCATATTATTAATTGCTGTATGGAAATAAGTTATTTTCCAGACCAGTGGAAAATATCTATCGGAAAGCCCTTAGCAAAAGTTTCAAACCCGGCTACTTTTAATGACCTTCGAATTATAAGCATTCTTCCCACTTTGTCTAAAATTTTTGAAAGATTTTTATATAATCAAATGTATCTGTACCTTATTGATAATAAAATAATACCTGACACACAGTGTGGATTTCGAAAGGACTTTGGTACTGTGGTAGCTCTGATAAATGTGATTGATGATATTATTCGTTCTTCTGATAAGGGATTGAGCAGTATGTTGATTCTTTTAGACTTTTCAAAGGCATTTGATACAATAAATCATTCACTGCTTATTTCTAAATTGAAGTATTATGGGTTTGATAGTGCTGCTTATTTTCTCATACAGTCCTATTTAACCAGAAGGTATCAAAAAATATATTCAGACAATAAATATTCGGATCAGGTTGGGGTGTTTTCAGGTGTACCTCAGGGTTCCATTTTGGGTCCATTGCTTTTTCTGGTGTATACTTCAGATATTTTAAAATCATTGACTTATTGTAGTGTGCAAGCGTTTGCGGATGATACACAAGTTTATTGTTCTTTTGACGCTAAGGACTGTGGGGAGGTTGAGTTAAATGTGAATAGAGATTTAAAGATTTTGAGTGAACTGTCCGTTAGTCATAATTTGCATCTGAATCCGTTAAAATCAAAGGTGCTTATTTTTGGAAGTAAAAATAAAAGAGAATTCTAGAAAACGAAATTAACGTGCAAATAAATGGCTCAAGATTAAGTGTGGTTAATGTTGCAAAAAATTTGGGATTATTGTTAGACACACAGTTAAGGTTTAGGGAACACTTAAAAAATATTTTTCAAAAAACGTATATTTCTTTAAAATTATTATACAATAATAAGCAAATTTTAAGCAAAGGTCTAAGAAGAAACTTGTGTGAATCCCTTGTTTTATCAAACTTTAATTATTGTGACTTTGTGTATGGTTTTTGCCTTGACCAGGAAGGCAGGTCACGGATACAGAAGGTTCAGAATATGTGTGTACGTTTTTGTGTATGGAATTAGAAAATATGATCACGTTTCTCACTTATACTCTGAAATAAAATGGTTAAAAATGGATGAACGTAGAAATCTTCATTTTTGCAGATTCTTATTAAAAATATTTAATAATCCTTCTTCTCCGGTATCGGTTAGGGAACGCTTAACTTTTCGTCGGGATATACATGACAGAAATATTAGAGATATATATAGGCTAACAATGCCACATCATCAGAGTGCCATTTTTCGGCGCGGATTTACTTATAATGCCGTTCGGCACTACAACTCAATACCCCTGAATTATTATATCTTAAATTATCTACCTTTAACTATAGGTATAAAAGGCATTTATTGGACCGTCAACATAACAATTAATGTATTTTTAAACATTCCTTTAAATGAAATGATTGATGGCGTGTCGTCTTGTTTTATTTTAAAGTGCATGCTCGCTGAATGATATTTTTTAATATTTATTCATTTTAGATTGTAGTTTACTTTAGGTAACTTTGTTTATTTTAAGTACTTATTAAATTAATAATAAAATTATATTTTTTACTCTTTGCCTTGGCCTGGTTCAGTAGAGTAGCTAATAAAGCTAGACTGCGCCAGGCTTTGGCAATTGGATTTTAATTTTTTT